>JADDOH010010613.1:0-75911 GCA_016648135.1 Agrypnia vestita
GGAGACCAAAGTTGATAATGAAGAATTGAAGGCTATTGTGGAAGCGGATCCATCGCAAACCACATCCGAGGTAGCTGCAGGCTGCGGTGTTAGTGATAAAACTGTTTTAATCCACTTGAAGCAAATTGGTAAGGTGAAAAAGCTTGAAAGGTGGGTACCTCACGAATTGAGTGAAGCAAATCAACAAACTCGCGTTGACTGCTGCGTTGCATTACTCAACCGGCACAATAATGAAGGGATTTTAAATCGAATCATTACCTGTGATGAAAAGTGGATCCTGTACGATAATCGGAATCGCTCATCGCAATGGCTGAACCCTGCCGAACCAGCCAAACCATGCCCCAAGCGAAAATTGACTCCAAAAAAGTTACTTGTGAGCGTTTGGTGGACTAGTGCTGGTGTCGTTCACTACAGCTTTCTTAAATCTGGCCAGACGAGTACGGCAGATGTCTATTGTCAGCAACTGCAAACCATGATGGAAAAGCTAGCTGCTAAACAATCGAGGCTGGTTAATCGCTCTAAGCCACTGCTGCTTCATGATAACGCTAGACCACACACTGCACAACAGACGGCTACCAAATTAGAGGAGCTTCAATTGGAATGTCTAAGACATCCACCGTACTCTCCGGACCTTGCCCCAACAGATTACCATTTTTTTCGAAATTTGGATAACTTCTTGCAAAGGAAAAAATTCAACTCCGATGGGGCAGTCCAAACCGCCTTCAAAGATTTTATTGATTCCCGTCCGAATGGTTTTTTTAGTAAAGGGATCGATGAACTACCTATGAGATGGCAAAAGTGCATAGATAGCAATGGTACATACTTTGATTAAATAAATATATTATAATAAAAAAAAATCGGCTTTATGTTCCTCCCATACTAAACGTCAATTTCATATGTAAGGACCTAATATCAAAATCTTCGCTCTGGCTATAAAGTCTGTAACACATACCTACATTTCAATTCGTCACTAGCATAGGGGCGGTTTTGTATAGTGATGGTATTTTAAGTGGTTCCGCGATATCCATTAATTGAGATTGATATCCGAATTTTTATCGATAGCAAGTAACTGATTTTTCGCAATCGTACGGTTAATCATCGAATGTATTCTAGACAACCGTTATATGTAAGTTATCTGTCACATTACGAATATGTGTTGGGCACATCCCTACGTAAATCAAAGAGAGATGGACGAGGAGATCATTGTCAATTGTCAACGACCTATGAAGGGTCTAGTAAAGTCTATATGAAAGGTCTATATATTATTATATTATAGTGTTATTATTCAATAAGGGGTCATCCATAAAGTACGTCACACTAATTTCGTGATTTTTGACCCCTCCCCCGTCCTTGTCACAGTTGGTCACATTTGTGAGACCCCCCCCCCTCCTCCCTAGTGTGACGTCACATATTTAGCAATTTTACATTTAGAAATTGACGAATAGACGAAATACTTAGCATTCAATGGATTCACCGCGCGGGTGCCGGGTCCATCGCATTGCAGAGAGGGGAGCCGAGAACAGTGCCTGGGACTTGTGACCCGGGTGTAGGTTTAAGGGGCCCCCTTGTGATGCATCAGCACTCACCTCCACTGTTCCGGTCTCTCTCCCTGCCTAACCAAATCCGATAAGACTCCGTTAGTGCCGTTTTCGATACGCATTCTAATATGGAACTAACGGAAGATCTGGATAAGCCAAGATCTTTCAGTAAGACGTACAGGGCTTTTGCCGATAAACCTCTCGCGCCTACCTATATCGCGTACAATTGAACTATATAACCGTTTTTATTAAATTGTATTAGATTTTGAAATGTGACGTCACAAAACTTAGGATCCCTCCCTCCCATTGTCACACAATTTCACAATTTGTCGACCCCCCCCCTTAACGTGTGACGTACTTTATGGATGGCCCCTAAAGATACCCCAAACTTTACAATACCAAGCATCGATACAATCAGATACAAATCTCAAATAACTGTACCATGAATAAACGGTTAAAATAACGGTTTGACCATCACTATTTTTGAGTCTATTTGTGACATATTAATATATCTAGATTGTAAGAGTCATGTAACTTCGTCATTGACACGCTATGCGCCGGCCGGGGGTCTCAGATCATATGATCATTGTCAGACTACTGATTTCAAAACGCTTTTCACGCTTTGTCTCCACGCTCAACTACGTAGCGAAACATCTGGACATCGAGATTATTCACGGATCGCATGGTCTACTTGCACCCGTAGATTGGACGGTGTACGATGTTCACTTGATTCCAAGATTAATCTTCAAACGACTGCTTCAAATCACAGCACGGCCAATTGAGTAAAAAGTTAAATCATTTAATATAGAATAAGATTCAACGTCGTATCAGTGATATAACTTTTTAATGAATAACTGAATATTTAGTGCTGCTCAGTCAGACGATACAAGACACATTACACTTATTGTGATCGAGGTATTTATTATTGACAGCGGTGTTTCTGTTAACAAGTGATCGTCACGAAGGATAATTTGTAGATAAGTACGAGATTACAATAACGATTCCTTTAGAATAGTTATTTTTAAATATATAATAATATAAAGGGTTCTTACCGTGTAGAACATTAAAATGAAATACAACACGTAAAAATCGTGGTACAGTGGCCGGCAAACATCTTGAAATTTTACGGCGTAGTGGGGGAAAGTTTGCGCATCTACCTTTCCACCAAAGAGACCCAAATTTTGTCTTCTGCGCATTCCCCCACCACACCAAAGAATTTCAAGAAGTTTGCCGGCAATTGTACCGCGATATTACCTACATTGTTGGAAAGATAATTTCATGCCATGAGTGTTTAAATATAGAGTTTTTTTAGAGTTTTTTCAAACTGGAAACACTTCTTCCAGCAACGGCTGACAGCCGGTTTGTGCTCTGTTTGGTTTGCAATTTCACTATGAATAGATTTACGCCAGAGCAACTCTTGCAAATTGGGCAAATTTATTTCTAAAATTATGGTATCGTTATTCTATTTATACTCTAATGGCATAAAATTATCTTTTCAATAAAGCCACAGCCATTCCCCCGATGTTTATGTTTTATTTCATATTCAAGACCATTTACCAGAATTTGGCCATTATCTCGTATTTTACGAAAAGCGAATATTTGATATTTTTAGAATTAAAAAATTATTTTATTATATTTGATAATTTATTGCCTGGTGGTCTACACGCGGGTCGTATGCTACGCGGCGTCTCTTTCGACTCGGTTCTTCGAAAGAAGATCCGTCATTCGAGGATACCGGCGAAGGAGCTTGCTCGTCCGCCATCTTGTTAACAAATCGTTTGACGAAATTCACGGGATTTACACTAAAATATCAACGTCCTGTCGCACTATGTTAAAAATTTGTATAGTCTAATGTTTGTTAACCTAGGGATCAAAAATTAAGGGGGTAGGTTGCAATAGAAACACAAAAAAATCACAACAAAAGTTGGCGTGTCTAAACGCGTGCAAATGGCGCGAAACAACGACGTTATATGAAAGAAAAACCGTTGCGCCGACGTAACCGGAAACAGGGATACCAGCGGGAATAAATTGTCGCACAACAGAGGATCAGAGGGGGTAGGAACGCGTGTATAAGTGCCGAAACAGCAGGCTGTTCTCTCATAATGGATTCCAGGCGTCGAGGGAAACAAAATAGGAATTTTAATGGAAGGTAAAATTCTTTTATTATATTTGATAATTTATTGCCTAAGAACACAGAAATAGAATATAAATTTACAAGCCTCTCGGCGTTCGTCGTGTTCCGTGGCATCATTATGCATCTTCACAAAATCGGATCTGTAATTAATTGTCAACAAAATAATTAATATCTGTCAAGTGACGAGTGTTTTATGTGTGTGTACACATCCCATATGAGTCATTTTCTAAATACAGCTTTTAAAATTTTGTCACAGAACTGTGACGTAATTTTAGACGTTCACGTATCGTAAATTTCGATTACGCATCGTACGTAAATTTCGTAAAAATTTGCGTAAATAAATTTATGTTCCAATCAATAAAGTAATAAAGTTGATAACTTTTAAATTTTCTTCACCATTAGAGCTTCCTAGAAAAGCGAACATTGCTGACTCATTTTTTTTAAAGTTACTAGCCTGTAGTCCTAAGTAGTTCTAAGGCGATTCTTTAATAGCCGATTGTTTGATCCGTGCTAATAGTAAAAGTTAGGAAAAAACGTAAAGGTTAATTTTTACGTTTTTGCCAATCACAAAAATTATGTTTTTTTTAACTTTTACTATTAGTACTGATTAAAGCCGCCTTTATGCTGTAAATTAATATAGATGAGGTATTTTATAATAATTCTTCTTCTAATGATTAAAAATTAAATTGAGCTTTCATCTTGAAAAATATGTATAAAAAATAATTGTATTTTTTCGAAAAATATTTTAAATTCCTCAACGCGCATTCTATATAGGTAGATATCTAATTGAAAAGCACTTTCCTACTGCAAATAATATTTTTTACGGAGGAAACGAACTTTAGAGTTTTTCAAATGTATCTAAATGTGCTTTTCCATTTGAAAAATGTTCCTTCAGAACAAAAATATCACATATCCACTTTCAATATCACGTATAGCGAAGTGTCAATTTCAAGAGAAATTGACACTTCATTTCGATGTAATGAATCAATTTCCTTTGAAATTTAAAGAAGAGAGTTGGTTTCAGTTGGATAATTATATTATTAATGCGGCCTTCGTAGTCAACTTGGCATAACACTGACTGTCCATACAGAGGATTCGATTCCATATTGAGGTACAGATTCATACACCGGTATGATTTTCTCAAGCATCGGTGGGATCATGATAAATATGATCGCTACAGTAATTAGACCTCGCGGCCTTTTGTCAGGGATGGTATTTTAAACGATTACACAATAACCGTTATTTGAAATTTGTATGTGATTGATTGCATTGATGATTGGTAACTGTTTTTTTGGCAATTCGTCGGTGACCATCGATACTAGGCAACAGTATCGATGGTCGCCGACGATATATAAGAGTAATAAGAAAGTTTATAACAAGATATTTAAGAGTGTGTATAACAAGAAGTGTTTGCATTTATTTTACCAAGCCATATCTCCAAATCGCAATGTTTATTTAATAAAAAAAAAGACGTCATGTAATATTTTTGTCTCCTCTTTTCGTTTTTATTTCTAGACCAGAGCACGGTACATATTTATTGGTATTTTTTTAAATTTAAAAGTATTTTTAATAAAACCATATTTCCATATTTCTATTCTTTGATAAATAATATATGGGTAACGTATAACACGTAACCCACTCGAGGAAGTACGTGATACACATGTACGCAACCCCTTATTTTATTTCTTCTATTTCCGTTCTTAAACTTCTCACGTATTTCGGTTGTCAGATATTTGAAACTGTATAAAGAATATTATAAATGTTAACTTTTGGTGACGGGTTTATATTCTCGCTCCGTCGCCACGTTCTCCGATTATCATTTTATAGACGAGCGCCAAATTGTTCTCGTTTTCAACAATTCAAGTTCTGCTCAAAGAATGCACATTTAGCTTTTTACTTATAATATTCAGAATTATATAATTTCTTAAATATGTTATGATTTTTGATTTACTATTTTGTAATTAGCAATTAGGTATTATTTTGTGTATAGTTTTCTGGGATATTCTGCCGTGTATATGTGACTTCTCTGGCCGACGTTTCGGATCCCATTACAGAGAAGAGAAGTCACATATACACGGCAGAATATTCCAGAAAACTATACACAGAAGATTCTGAACGGCCGTGAAAACCTAAGGACATTTTTAATTAGGTATTATTTGGTGTCTAATTTGGGATAAAGTAATTAACATTTTCAAGAACCTTTCCGCATATTTGTAGGTAGTAGAGTAGCTTGTTGGTCTTGCGGTTAGGACACTGGCCTCGTGATCCAAAGGTCGCGGGTTCGAACCTCACTCCAGACTAGCAAGTTAGTCCTATTTTCATAGCACAAGCGTTTAGCTTAGTTTGAAAATAGTAAGAATATTGATGTGACACGTATTCCGTGTTCACATCTCTATTTAAAATATATATATATAAATATACATTATTGCATCAATTCAATAACAATCCGCAAAATTTTTAAAGCAACCTACGCAACACATTAATAAAAATAATAATATTGTGATGATACATACTGCTTAAATAAGCTCCCGCGTGCATAAGTACTGATTTATCTAAAAAATCTAGTGCATGGAGCGAGATAAGACCATGAACTTTTGAACGGATTTGATTGTATTCTCTTCCGTTACTGTGTTATCTGTCATTTCCTATGGAATAATTTAAATACAACACACAGAGTACTATCTGTGAATACATAAATGTGTGTGTGTGTATATGTTACAGCGAATTTGCATTTTTAGTGAGACTATACTTTCACTAGTAGAAATGTACTTTTCCCGGTCGGGCAGAGTGGGGGCAGTGAAAACATGTCAATCAACGAATTTACAGATTCACTACACATTATCTGTGAAAATATATTTTGTCCACGAATGCGCGCATTACTCAAAGCATAGACAATATATCGGTGAAACCATCAATTTGTACACGAACGTACGTAATTCTTAAAGCACAGAAAGTATTAAGCCGTCACTTCACTAGGCGATTTTTATTCATTTTGCGGTCCTGTTTTAACTCCTAAATTAAAATAGGACATCGACACCGCAAAACGAATACGAATCGCGAAATAAGGTGTCGGCTGAAAAATCGCGCACTCGGGTTTTTTTAGATATCTGACGACTGCGGGAACAAAAAACCTTTTTTTTTTTTTGAAAAATAAAATTATATTTATTGCTGAAAATGAAAAATAGATCTCACAATAAAAGATATTAAATTTGAACACAATATTTATTAGGCAGCTGACAATTATAGAACATATGAGCCAGGATGCATATTTGTAATATTATGGAATTTGGTTTCGTTTAGGTAAACATAGGTACTGTTCGGTGATTATTCCGGGCAGGATTTTCACGGATAAAAATTTTTTTTTGGCATTAGGTATAAGTAAGCATTTAAAATATCAACAATCCAAATACCTTGAACATTTTTTTCAAATATAATATCAAAAATATATCTGGCCTGCAAAAATCCTGCCCTGAATAATCAAGGTCCGCAACAAAACCCGTATAGAATAATCAGTGTCTGCAAAATTCATAAAAATTCTGTCCACGAAACTCGCATCCGTGAAATCATGGATCTAAATCAAAAGTATCCTATATCTGTCTTATTATCAAATGATATCATTTTGTTTGTGCGTAGTGTTGCCAACTCAGATTTTGAAAAAGACGTAGACCACATTAGAAAATTACGTAGAATTAGTAAATTTTGCTTGTAAAAAGTTCGTAGAACTACGTCCTTATTTTTTTAGTGAAATGAAGAGGTTAGGGTAGGTAAAACTGAATAAAACAAGTGTTTTGTTGCTATTTTTTTTCATTATTAGTTTCAGGTAAATTAATTAAATTTATACATATATTTATTAAAATATTTAATGTGTTCCTGCGAAGGCTCGCGGTTTCTTTTTAAGCCACTTTTCGTGTAAAGTAAGCCTATTAGAGTTTCAGTAGAAAGTCTATTTCTGATGTCTGTTTTCATAAGAAACAGACGTTCGACGTTTGCACTGCTACGTGGCAATGTGAGCGAATTGGACCTGTAATGGAAATATTTGCGACGAATCGCCATTCTTTATTTTAGACACATAAAGCCAAAAATCATCTGGTTTAATTATCTGTTCCTCTTGAAATGGGAGACTTGTATTTCTAAAAACTCGTCATTCCCGGTCTAGCTCCGTCAGGTTTGTTGGACATAATCATGAAAATAAAGATATTTAAATGAAAACTAAGTAAAGTGTAGCAGACTCAACTCATTAATAAAATATTTTTGATTCTGATAAACATTGGAGGAAAATTATATTTATAAATAATGAAATTACTAATTCAATAGTTAAAAATTTTTCAAATGTTATTCAACCAGCTTTTTATACTAATAATAAATAAAAAAATACATATTAAATAATAAAGATAAGGATAATTTTTTGAAAAAATCGGGTGTTCATAAATTAATTTGTAATGATTGTGATTATTTTTAGGAAAAACGTGTAGAAATTTTGAAATTAGAGTTAAGGAACACTTAAGGTGTTTAAATAGTAATAATTATTCTGAATTTTCTAACCAGCTTTTGGCTATGGATCATTCTTTTGATATTAATAAGGGTTTACAAAGTATACCGAATCACAATTTGATAAATTAGAAATTTTGGAAATAAGAAAGAGTGTAAATAGTAAATTGAATGTTATAGATAATCAGGTCCTTTTTGTAAATAGTTATCTTTTAAATTTATTTTCATGTTAATTAGGTACTTTATATTATCATTTTCCATATATAACTTTTTAATATTTTGATCTATACTTCGATTTTTATATATTATTTTTGCTATCCTGACGAAGAAGCCATTGGCTTCGAAACATGTTGAATTTTTTTCAATAAATAAGTGGTTTAACAAAGTTAATTTATATCAAATATAAATATTACTTGGAAACATTTGCCCCATATGAACTATAGATGGTACAGAACGTTTAGTATTTGGGTCCATCAATGTCTCAGGGTTTATAAACCTTAAGTTATTCAGTCTTTGTCTCTGCTCATCTTCAAAGGGGAAGCGAAAATTTTTTGTCTATTTCTCACAAGTGTGAATATTTTTGTTCATAATGCAGCTTTCTTTTTTTAGTGGGAGTAACATTCCGCTCTTCACCACTGTCACTGCTTATCTCTATAATTGGGTTCAATTAAATTGGGCAGAAAGCTGAACAATATCGGAAGATAAAAATCAAAACCACTCATTATTATTTTTAGGTTAAGTTTACAGATTAAATTACACTTTGGTTATGTAAGTTTCTCCCTTCGAGACGAGACATTTCGTTTTACATAGTCACAGCTCTATGGAATAAATGACGCGAGTGTTGTGTCGGCGAAGCGAGTCTGCGGTAGTATGAAAGAAACGGAACATTTATTAGCTTTTTTTTCACGAATGAAAAGGAAATTATACCCATTCAGCTTAATGAGCTGTTATTTTGTAAAATTGTACAATTTGTAATTTTGTTAATTGATACAAAATACGTAGATTCTGGGACTGAAGATCGTAGGATTGCAGGAAAAGCTTAAAGTACATAGATCTACTAAAAATACGTAGAGTTGGCGACGCTGGTTGTACGTACGTATATGTTGTATGTTGTATATGTTGTACATACGGGACTGAAGATCGTAGGATTGCAGGAAAAGCTTAAAGTACATAGATCTAGTAAAAATACGTAGAGTTGGCGACGCTGGTTGTACGTACGTATATAAAATTCTTAAATTCATAAAACAATAATTGCGAAGTGAAGTGTCGGCTTTATACTTTCCATGCGTGCGTTCGCGTGCAAAATAAAGATGGTTTCACCGTTTATTGTCTAAGCTTCGAGAAATGCGTACGATGTTGAACAATCTCCCAAATTTTATTTAAACGACAGTTCGGAAACAAATGATTTCACTAGAAAGATATTAGTTAAAATATTGTATTCATTTCTATTGGTGAAAATCTGCTTGGAAATGATAAGAATGACCTTGTATATAATTTCTCTAAAATGCCAGTGAATGTATGGACTCACTAGAAAAACAGATTCACTGAAACATATACACAGACAGTTCGGTTCACCGCCTGCCTGTGAACTTTAGCAATACAATTTACTTTTTAATACGAAAGTAAAACGCAATTTCGCTGGCTTTTGTAGAGAAATACCCTTAAAACATTTAAAAAATATTTTTGCACTATTAAAAAACGCTTAAAACAACAAAATGTAACAGGACAGTTATTACACACTAAAATCGTGTGCATTTACAAAATTACTTTCACTCATATCTTAGTTATGTTTACTGAACGTTAAATTCATTTCAAATTTAATCTTAATAGTTCATACAGTGAATTTAACTGATGATTAGTTTAGATTATTACGTAAGTACCTGTACCTACATATCTTAGTTACCAATCAGCGATACAATTTGATTATGATTTGATACAAATCTCAAATTGGTAACATGTGTTACCAGTTAAGATAACTGCTTAGCCATCACTAGTTATATTGTTCTTCTTCTTCTTATGGCGCCATCTCCTATTGGAGGTCGGCGATCATTCTGGCGATTACGATTA
The DNA here is from genome assembly GCA_016648135.1 of Agrypnia vestita. Classification (NCBI taxonomy): domain Eukaryota; kingdom Metazoa; phylum Arthropoda; class Insecta; order Trichoptera; family Phryganeidae; genus Agrypnia; species Agrypnia vestita. The sequence goes on from JADDOH010010613.1 coordinate 10,228, forward strand.
TTTACCGCTGCACGGAAAGACTAGTCGAATTATACTTATACCAGTCCCTCAAGTTACAAGATGCGGCGTCATCCTACGCTTTTTTACTTCCTTTCTTTTAACTTGTGGCGTTTGCTTGTTTGACGAAAAAACTTTGGATCGATTTTTAACCCTTTTCCCGTGATCCAATCGAGCTGAAAGTTTGCAAATAAACTCGTGGCGACGATCAAGAAAATCTATCAAATTTTCGTTAAAAAAAACAATAATTATAGTATAATTTAGGATTTTAAAATTTTTTAATGGTTTTTTCATACAATTCAGTAAGTTGTATGGAGATTCCGACGCATATGGTAGACACGAAACCCGAAAATGAGAAAGGGAGTATTGTAAAAACTTGGTTTTTATGGATTGGTTTTTTTACCACTTATATAACTTGGATAATAAGTAACTTGGTTTAGAGTAGTTTAGACTATATCGTAGTCCTCTTATATGTCCAAGATTCTCCAGCCCGCAGCACTTCACGCTCTTTTTCCATACGCCGGAGGACTTCATCATTCGTCCGTCTATCTTAGGTCATGGTCAGAAAATCATGATTTCATTCTGAGAAAAGTGCCAGTGCTAAAATTTTTAAATATTTTATTACATATCTTATGGTTGGATATTCTAACAATTTAAATTAAATAACTTTATAAAACCGCTTGGCTTTTATAACTTAAAACTGATATTGATATGATATGACTTATGTCTAATATTATTGTGTGGTGAGGTATATTCATCATGGAAATAGACAGAAATAAAGTCCATATAAAATGATTGGATTATTTTAAATGTAGGTTTAAAGCTAATTTTAGTTACCCTAGAATAAGGCGGAAATGTAGATAAAATGTCAGCGCCTGATTAATTACCATTTTTTTCAGGGTTTTTTATGAGAACTTTTGCCCTTCCAATTTATGTTTATTGTATATAATACTCATAATGTTTATTACAATAATATAGTTAGTAGGTATAGTAGATACCTATTGATCTTCATTTAATTTGAATTGTTAAAATGGAACGTTTTAATTTGTGTGAAAATTTTTCACAAACAACTGACAATCGACCTATTGAGAAAATTATAATATACCTGAATAATACATATTTAATAATTGATAAAGTTTATAATATAAAATAATAGCTTTAAATGTTGTTTCTCTTTTCAAGTATGATGTGTAGGTACTTTTATTATTTTTAAATTTTAATGTCAAATATTATGTTCTTTTGTTAATAAAATATATACTCTTTTCAGAGCAACGCAAAAAAAGCTTTTATTAAAAAATATATATATATATATTTGGGAAACCTCATTATATACTTACGAAGTGTTTTATTATGATGAAGACTTTGAATAATTAGTGATGTTTATATTTATATATATTTCTCTTACTTTTTCCTTAATTTTTGCTATTTATATTTTTAATTTGCTATTTTCTTTATTTATTGCTCTTTTCTTAAATTGCTTAAAATTTTTTACTTTGTACTGAAAATTCCTTTTATGTTGTTTTTTGTACTTAATTGTTTTCGTTTTTTATCTGTTATGTTTATAAAGTGAAAAATATTTTGTAATAGTGTAACTTACAATTGTAAAAATGAACCTACAGACAAACGTCTTTTTAGTCGTTTTGTGGGATTAAATATTATAAAATGTAAAGAAAATAAATAGAAAAAAAAAGTTACTTTTGATTCTCACAGTGTCGTGCATTTTTCGCCTTGCTACTGACTCGGTTATTTAAATGCTCTTGACTTAGGGCCGGTTGTCAAGTTGGATTAAAGTAAGCGTTCTTTTAAAGCATAGATTTTTACGTTCTCCACCAATCAGGCGATCCGTTTTCGTAAAAATTTATGCTTTAATCGACCGCTTACTTTGATCGAACTCGAAACAACCGGGCCTTAAGTTAAAGATACACATGCTTCTTTAGTGGCATGCTAATGAGCATGGCACTAATAAGAATGCCCTAACAACTGTACACACTTGCTCATTACTGGCATGCTTATTAGTGGCATGCTCATAAATAAGCATGCCCAAAGCTAACAATCAAACACACATGCTTATTAGTGGCATGCTCTTGTCATAGAATAGAGACGCTCTTGTTCAAAATGGAAACTTTGCAAACGGAAATAGAAAATTCAAGTGAACCAATAAATCAAAAAGTTCCCGAGTTTCCATCCGCACATTTTTGATTTTGGTTTTTATAATTTTTATTGTAAGATTTGAATAATTCATGCCTATTAATAAAGTTTCATAAACATTATTTCTCACTATATTATTTTTACACAACGGTGACCGAGTATTCCACAGACATTCGTGATTCCTATAATAAGTCACGAAAAGTAATGTTTTATCATCTCCCCAACGCGCCATATTTGTTTCATCCGTCGCGGACTGAGAAGATCGCATTGATAATACTAGCCGGGAAGCCCGCGAATGACATAAGCATGCTCATAATAAGCAAGTCTGTTCACACATGCTCCAAAGATACCCCTTCTCTATGGTGAATGACAATGGCATGCTCATTACTAGCAATGTGCGTACACACATGCCACTAATAAGCAAGGCCTAAAGAAGGTCGATACTGCGCATGCTCACGTGCCACTAAATAAGCATGTGTATCTGAGGCTTTAAGGTACAGATACACATGCCACTTAGTGGCATGCCACTTAGTGGCATGCTCATAAATCAACCGGCGGTTGTATGGCTAGTGGCATGCTCATTACTAGCAATGTGCGTACACACATGCCACTAATGAGCAAGGCCTAGAGAAGGTCGATACTGCGCATGCTCACGTGCCACTAAATAAGCACGTGTATCTGAGGCCTTAGGCGTCGACCTGGACAACCCTTTCAATAAAAATCTTCCTTCATCTCATTTCTTCGTCTCGGCCCTCTGTGTTCTGTCAGTCCAGACCGCTGCTGATCGGTCCACCAAAGAAGACGGTAGGTACTGCTAATTCCTAGAGAGAGAACAATAGACTGACGATTTATAAGGTTAATTGGCTTAGGAGCCATAATTAGCAGGAGGAAGTAACAATTACATAGCTTAACCAGACATGCAAGCCTCATTACCTTTGTACTGCAAGCTAAATGGTAAATGCGTGAAAACTTTCTATTGAACGACAAATAAAAAATGCTAATTAATTTATTATAACGCCACAATAATTTATTGTAGGTATATAGATACCCGAATATCTCAATTATTTAGCGGTACAATGGTTTTTATTATCGTAGTTGTTAAATTTACGATTAGAACACTAACCCTAAAATGTAGGTACCTATGTAGCTCGTTCTTCTAGCTCATGCTCTTATACCATTAGGAAATTTAAAGTCGACCGGTATGTTGACAGGTAAAATATATGAACATTATTTTTGAAGCAACTCAGAAATGAAAAATATTTCGTAATGACATTTAGGTACATTGTACATTCAGAGCTACTTTTTTAAACTTTACAATTATCTAATGCATGGATGAACATATTTTTCTTTATTAATAAGTGTCCGTTTGTTGTGTCATGTTGACATGGTGTATATTGTTTTATGACGTTTTATGCTATGGATTTGTGAACTAGGTATTTACGTTTTATCTTATAAGCCCACGTAGGATAAAATTACAGTAAATATATTATTGTAATTTTATCCTATACATAATATTAATAAGTATTATTATATAATACTTACTGATATCAGTAGCCGAAAGAAATTAAATAAATCTACTTTTTTACATCCTTTTATTTAAATCTCATTGTCTGTTGTTTGTTTGTTGTGGTGGAGTTTTGTAATTGTATTTTCACCAACACTATACAGGGTTATTTGTAAAACATTAATAACCCCGCAGGGCTATATTCCTGCCTTGATTATGAGTCGAAAATGTTCAAGCTATTATGACCTAATATCAATAGTTAAGTAGATATGCGATATCAAAGTTTGAATTTTTTTCAATATTTCTGACTTATTTTTTGTTATCGTTAACCTATCGTTACAGTAACTCATATCGATTACGAAAAATTCATTCGTTTCAATACAAGTTCAATAAAATGATAATGAGGTTATTAATGTTTTACAAATAACCCTGTATAGTATTAAATCATTTTCGACATGATTTGGTCATTATTTCGATAAAATCGTTGAGACTAGGCTGCTTTTTTATATATATATGGGAAAATAGGTATGGAAATCTTTTTGGGTGTCCATAGGACTTACGACCTATTGTATGGCTGGCTTAACTGATTACTTTTCACCATGTAACGTTTACCAATTCCACCTATGACAGACTACAATATCTATATCATTTACGGATGTCGTATAAAGGTATGTTTAATTTGCACAACTCGTTTCATATGCGAGTTGTAATTTACTGCCGCCATCTGTGGTTAAAATTTGTCATCTCCATTAACCAATACAGATGTTGCCGTCGGTAATGATATATCTAATACAAATTTCAGATGGCAGTAGTAAATTACATCTCGCATATATAACAAGGTGTGCAAATTAAACATACATACAACTTCCAAAAATTTTATAGATGTGTTTCATGGATGGAGTTGGTGAATGTAATATTATGTAAAATGATCACTTAAGCCAGCCAGCCATACGATAGATCGTAAGCCCTATAGACACAAAAAGACTTCCATACCTACTTTTCCATATAAAGTTGTTTTTTTTTTTTTAATATTTTGCTGAGTTATTTTAAGGGGTGATTGTTTTAATTTGTGATTGTAACTCTGATTTCTTTATTTCGATTGCTTTATTGTATATTTTTTCTTAATAGTCTTTAAACTGTAAGGATGTCTCTTTGTTTATTCATTTTTTTTCAATGGTAGGATGAGTAGGTACCTACCGTACCTACCTACTACGCACTGCACGCGCACAACTAATCTCCGAGAAGAGGAGTTTAACGCGCGTGCGACCGTATACGAACAAATCCAAAAAATTTCAAAATAAATCATTTATAATCGACTTGTGTATTTTGACAAATGCATATGTGAAGTAACTCTTCAGATTATTATATTAGCGCCTGCCGGCGATGGAGGCACAAAGCAATTTATTTTATTTTACCCTAAAGTAGGTACCTACTTCTCCAATAACACGGTGGTCCAATGTTCAATTATATTCAAATTATCGACCTACAAGTCGAGTAGGTAGGTACTCGTCCACCTAATAAACTAATCATATCTTAGAAATGAAAAATTAAACAGTGCAGGAGAGAAAGAAACAAAAATCAATAGAAATGATAAAGAATGCGATTGGAAGAAGAAATTAAGCAAAAGCTTAGATTCGATTGGAGTGCGTGTCCACGGAACGTGAGACAATCCGAGTATATCGATAAAGTTACAACCGATATACAGATGTGATCATCAACACTCCATATGGAATTTACAGCTCTACTCGCCCAGTAGATATAAAAATATAAAAATATAGTAAATATAATAATATTTTATTGCAACAATGTCTGGAAAACTGCCAATTTACTCGCCATTATACAGGCAATTGCCTTTTGCAGCCTATGGTAACGAATAATTGAATTTGTTTAAAATGATAATTATCTTGACGTAACAATTTATTTTCAAAGCGAATTTTGTCTATTTATAGTGTTTAATTTCTACGGTTCATTGTCTTCATACTGACTTTATCTTATATGTATCTTTATCATAAATCATTTTTAAGTATTATTGAGATTTTCTGTGTATAAAAAAATACTTGAGTTTATTTACTTATCGTTTCTTTATATACAATATTTTTTATCATAATTAAATTACTTGTTATTTTTAATATTTGACTGTAATTATAATATTGTCACGGGTCGCGGCTTTGGGGGACAAATGAAAACACTGGAAATTAAGTAACGATTTATTAATTAGTAATTATTTTAATAAATTGACAAGGTCACTTAACACAATTAAATCAGTACAATATTCTTGAATTCACACTATTTCGCAATTTATCACTCGTCTATAAATTCTTTATTATCGCTGGCTAACACTTTCGAGAAATTTCTGTTCAATTTTATTTATTTCGCCACTTATTCCATTTAAGAAAGACAATCGAATTAGTATGTGTAAGTCACGTGTACGACATTTTTTCTTTGTGTTGATGTTTACAGGTATAAACACTTATACAACGAAACAATGTACATACTAATTCGATTGTTTTTCTTAAATGGAAAGAGTTCTTATTCGCTCGATTATTTCGCTTAATATCTGTCGATCCGAAATTCCACTTTATATCTGAGCACACCGGCCGTCGTCCCGCGGCTAATACCGCGTCGATCGAAATGTCAAAACAAAAACTCCATTGCGAAGCGCGGTGATACACTGGTCTTTCAAGCACTCGAGAAGATTATTTTCCTTTCTAGGGTTTAGGAGAAGGTTCCCGTCGCTTCTAGGCTATTCCAGGCATCTCCCAAATGTTGTAGATAATACTACAGTGCTGTAGCGTGTTCTAGAGCATTCCATTGTGTTGTCTCAAAGTGACTTCTGCTTACCATTTAGTTACAATATTGTTTTTTTTCACTTCTTGTTGCTTTTTTTCACTACTTGCAAACAAATATAAAATTAAGTAATGTTTACATGAATTACTTTTTATGTGCTGACTTAAAATGCTCTTCTCTTTTTAATGCATCTTGCGTCTCGTGGACACGCATCCCGTAAGCTGAAATTTATTAATCTAATCGCAGAACATGCAATTAGTTTTTTTTCCAATTAACAAATAACGTTACTATAGGTCGACCACAATCAAAAGACCATTCCCTGGCTTTGTCCGGTAAGAAGAAAGCGGGGGAAAGCTGCCTGGCAAGCCCGTATTACAAGCCTCAATATGATATTCCAAATAAATGTATATTTTTTAGTTTAAAAAAGCTTACTTTTATACTATAAAAACTTATTTTGTGTTCATTTTTTGCATCATAACAACACACATATTTTTTGCACACATTCTTTTGAATGCGGTCTATACCTCTTTAATATTTACCCCCACATAACCGATTTATAGTAGGTACCTACAACGTCGGAATCGGTAAATATCGATTCATTAAAAAAAATGCATTACACATTATTACACATCACAATATTCTCAACGGAAGAATTATAAACATTTTTTAAATGAGATTGAAATGATAACATGTCATAAAATAAAATATATTCCTATATATAAATATAGTATAATACAACTGAATTATTCTAGTGTGTCACAAATTACACAACACAACGTGATCATCTAGTAAACAATAAAATACAGAATCTTTACAGCTTAATGATCAGTTCACGATTCGATCATAAAATGCATCGTTCTCAATTTTAAAAGAATACTTGTTACAAATTGGAGCCTCCTAATTGGTTGTTGAAACAGAAAATTTTATAGTGTAACTAACCTTAAGGCGACGTTCTCTTAATGCGAATTTAATTAAATAATTATCGAGTACCTACTTGAAACTTAAGAACGACTACACGACTTATTCCAATTCATTATCTCTTTCAATCCCAGACAAAATATGATAATATTTTTACTAAACGATTTCAATATTTTAACTTCGGTTAATTTATTAGAGATGAAATGTATAACATTTAAAAATACTATATACAATATATACCTCAAACATATTAATCTAGGTATGTCATTCATGCGTATGTTTCCTGATGTGTAATATATTTGCGATCGATCTATGGGACTAATTTCGGGAACGCGACGACGGAAATGTATAACAGGAAATGGAAATGAAAAAAATTTCCGATTTTAGATTAATTAATTTTATTCGTGTTTTGTGTTATATGTGTTTTGTTGACCTCACTAAAGCCTTTGACAGAGTGCTTCTAGAAGATGTTATAGATATCCTAACGGAAAAAGATGTACCACTACCCATCATCAAGGCTATTCATAACTTGAATACTAACAACAAAATGCGCATAAAAGTAAACAATGATCTATTGAAAGAAATCCCAGCCGCAGTAGGCATCAGACAGGGAGATAGCTTGAGCCCCTTCTTATTCAATATCATCATGGATAAGCTAATAGAAGATGTCAAAACAATGAATCTAGGCTACAACATGGGAGACAAAAAGATAGATATAATATGCTATGCTGATGATGGGGTATTAATAGCCAACTCCGAAGACGATCTTCAAAAACTTCTGCACAAATTCCATATATCTTCACAAAGATTCAACATGAAAATCTCCGTAGCTAAGACTAAGAGCATGGTGACATCGAAACTGCCAATACCATGCGAGCTTGCAATTGACGATAAAATAATAGAGCAAGTAACGAGCTTCAAGTACTTGGGTGTCGAGATATCCAGCAGTAACGACCTCTACGAAGAAGTAAGAGAGCAAGCAAACAAAGCCGCAACTATTGCTGGATGCTTGAGAAATGCTGTCTGGAGAAACGAACATATGCTCAAGGAGAGCAAAGTGAAGATATACAAGACCTGTGTCCGCCCAATCATGACGTACGGTATCGAGACAAGGGCTGACACTACCAGAACAAAAAATCTCCTAAGAATAACTGAGATGAAGACTCTCCGACCCATTGCGGGACTGACAATCCGAGACCGAGTGAGGAATTCCGAAATACGAAGGACTTGTGACGTCGAGGATATTGTCCGATGGGGAAGATCTAGAAGACGTTACTGGAGAGATCATGTGGAGAGAGCTTGTACTGAGAGAGTAGTGAGCATAGCAGCGAACAAGCTGCCGTCTGGTACCAGACTCCCAGGAAGACCGCATAAAAGATGGCGAGATAGCTGGACATCTGTATCCCAGGAACAGGCTCCGAGCAATGACAGGACGCAGTCCTAGATGAAGCAGAAGAAGAAGAAGATTTTTATTCTACAGATTCGACTTTGACATTAGGCGTCGTAATAAAATGTCAAATTCGATAAACTAGGGTTATGTTGAATTTGGATTTCTAATATCCAGGATAACTTTGGTTTAGAAGATACCTTTTCGATAAAAATTATAATATTTTATTAATTCTGACAAAAAAAAATATTTGTAAAATAATTGTATCCTAAATGAAGCGATTTGATAATACCTGTTGAGGAAAAATTCAAATAAAATCCGCTGTCCATTTGCCATATACTTTTCAAATATAAGGTTATTTTATTCGAAATATATTTAATGGTACCCTACTTATCTTTTTGGATTGAAACCACTTTTTTGTTTTGTTTTCACACGATTTGAAGATTTTCTCTGCGAATGTGAATAAATAACAAAATATAAAAAATTGGTCCGTGCAATTTTCATCCAAACTGACTCACCCATTTTTTTTAATTCCCCTCACTCCATCTCATATACAGATTATTGCATTTTGTTTTGGTATCTTTAAACATCGTCCAAACTGTTTTTCAAATGCAGAATACTTACCTATGTTATTTTGTTTTGTATAAATAGTTTTCCCTCGTTGGTGTCTAAAAAGATTCTTAATATATGCAACAGATTTTTTATATATTATACACCGGCAAATCTATTATAAAATGTTACTAACTATATTAAAACCATAATACGTACCTACATCCAATATGAAGATTTGTTTTAATATCCGATAGGTACCTAATCCGAATGTAAAATAAAATTTAGAAGGAAACAGACTACCTAATATCGAAGCGAACGATGTTAGAATCGAAATCCTCCATTTAATCATTAATTCATGTTATTATTTCATTACCCGTTTTTAACGGGTCTGAACGGTTTGAAACGCGGATTTATAAGGAGTTTGGTCAATTAAAACATGAGCGACAGCTTGTCATTACTAGTTTTTGAAAATAATGTACAATCATTTTTAGAAAATGGGCTCGCATTAATAAAATAAAATAAAAAAAATAAAAAGTTAATACCTATATATGTATTAATTCATTAGTAAATACAAGTAAAGAAAATGTATGTGCATTTATTTATTATTGAATTTTACCGCGCTAGGTAGGTACCGTATATCTACATACGCATTTTGTTTAGAAATATGTTTGGTCAATTATATGTTTTTATTTATTTTGATAGATGGCGGTAGCGTGCCACCATACATATTGTATGAAAACTTTGGAGAAATATTTAAAAATAATCACATAAATTACATAAAATTTGAGAATATAAATCATTAAGGGTAGTTATTGTTTACATTAATGTAAAAAAAAATATTTATTGGATAGTTTCGAAGATATAAGCAAAAACATATCAAAATTTCAACATCCACACGCTTATACTACGCTTATACCTACATATATGTACATTCGAACACTGTTACGGATAGGTTTAGTATATTCAAAGAGACCAAAACAAAATACAGTTGCCGGCAAACTTCTTGAAATTTTTTGGCGTAGTGGGGGAATGCGCAGAAGACAAAATTTGGGTCTCTTTGGTGGAATGGTACATGCGCAAACTTCTTCCCACTACGCCGTCAAATTTCAAGATGTTTGCCGGATACTGTACAATGAGTTATTTTATTGTACCTAATACAATAATTTGTTTGAGGTGGAGCGGGGCGAACCAAAAAATATATACAATATACATGCGGGAACGATATATATATATACACACAACCAGCCACAACCACCCACCGGTGGTTATGGTGGTGGTTGGTTACTGACATTATTTTCACATATTTCGTTAGACAGTAAAACCCCGTTCATTCGATCCTCAATAATCCGAAATAAGTCCTAAAATGTTTCAATGACAGTTAATTAACCCCGATAATTCAAGCATCCCCATAATTCGTAAAATTCGAAATAAATTTTAGCCCATTGTGCCATAAATCAGGTTATTTTAATTTATATAATTCGATTTTTTACAGCCGCATTAAATGTCGAATGAATTAATGTGTTTTTGTTTTGAAAACGAATATCTGACATTTATATCGTTTTTGCAATAAATAATTTCTCGGATATCACTTTTAATCGTTTTTGGCATGGTGACAAACAAAAACTTTCTTAAAAAACATCGACAATAACATGAAACACGAGTACGAGAAGCCTCTTTTGCATTTCGATTACACATCTAAAATTATAATTCATTAAACAGTTATAATTTTCAATTCAACAACCATTACTGGAACACTACGAAGCGTGCGCAAATGAGATGGACCCACATCAGCCGTGATGATGGAAAATCCGAGACGTCATATATACACGGAAGAATATCCCAGAAAACTTCACACAGAAGATTCTTGAAAACCTGAGAACATTTTCCCGATTTACCAGCTTAACATTTATTTTTCGTTCAGTAACTGAGCACACGGCATGTTAGGGCGTGTTAGGGGACTATGAACTATGAACGAGGCTCAATGTTGACGTCAGTTCGTCACTACGGTTCGTCAGTTGACGTTTTTCGATATCTTTGATAGCGTCGGCCGTTCCGAGATTTGACACTTCAGATTTGTGATTGTTTCTTTCGTGTGCGTGCTATCTACGGGTTAGTTTTAATTTTATTTGAGAATTTATACCGTTACATGAAACACTTCAACATCTGCCGTGTAGTAACTGTTCATATTCTGCTGATAAATACATTTCAAAATGCTAATAATGCCCCGAGATGTTTGTTGTGCTTTTGATCTAGTTCTATGAATTGTATTTGCTGGTATCAAACGCCCTTTAACATTATTGAATACGACTTACGCATTGGTTTAATGTGAATTCTTTGTAATTTGAATTGTTTTATCAAAGTTTATTAATTTTTTAGCGGGAACGACAAAAGTTCGGAGTGATTTTTTCGTTAAACGTCACGATGCCTCAGGAAATGAAACGAAACGGCGAGAGAAGGTCGTCATTGGTAAGCTTTGTATGTGTATCCACTGTTTTAGTAACTGGATTGGTATTTATTTAATTTAAATATTCCTTATCTATATAAATATTACTGTAATGATTTACCCCGGGTCCCGGATTTACAATTTAGCCTCAGATTTAATCAGAAAAACCACCTGGTATTATAATATTTGACGTAAATTGCATTTTTTTTAATTTTACGCTTCAACAGGCCAAGAGGCTCAATTACAGAAGCGAAACACATCATAAAGCACCCAGGCTTGAGTAAATCACATAGATTAATTTTGACCTCTCCGGGAATTGAACCCGAAACTTGTGTGAGAGCCAGTGTCATGCTCACTGGAGGGTCGTTTATGTTGTTTTCTGTCTAATGATTTGAGGTTATGCTATATTAATAATATATTATTAAGAAAGTTACATAAAAATAAATATAATTAAATAATTACAATAGAAATTAATACAATATGATACATATACAGGTTGATGTTTTTGGTCATGTGCATTATCGCTATCTCGCGATAAGAAACAAATTTATATGACAGCTTCTTGCAAGATAGATGCATATTCTTGATTTCATTTTGTAACTTTGTTTTTTTTTATTTTTGTATATTGTATATGATTTTGTTTTGTAACAACTTGAATTCGTTATGTAAACCGCGCGTAGTGTGTTACTTAAAATAAAAGTCAATTTAAAATATTCATAATTATTATTAAACTGTTATATAAAATATATTGTTCTCTTTTAACCAACATGTATTTTCTTTACCTGCTAGTTTAGTATAAGACATCGACAGTCATAATTATAATTTACCATTTTAGTGCTGATCCATTTTTCTTAGCTATGTCTTAAAATACCGGTGGCAAAAGACTTTTTCTTTGATTTCTGGTACAATAGGAAAAAATCGTAACTTTCTTTTGTTTTGTTTTCTTCGGAAAATTTTAATTGTTTTAATAAATCAGCATTTAATTTAGTTTATGGAAAGTATTTGAATAATTAAATCAACCAATTTACAAATCATATGAAAGTTTGCTTAAAAAAATACCACGCAATCCTTTCTTGCACCGTGTGTATATCAAATTGGATCTCTTTACTGGACCACCATCTTTACTACTGCAAACAACAAATCTTAAATTACACCCAAGCAATTTATTAAAAATATAAACTCCGAAGACAACCATCTAACTCGCACTTGTAAACGCACTGACGAGTGGAAGTGCTCAGCACTAAAACGGCTAAGATCTGACAGATATTATTTCATTCCCTATCCATAAAATTGTTATATATTAAACAAGTATACTATTATATTGTAGTAATGAAAATATATATTAGCAATAAATTCATCAGTTCCGACTATAACTGTACATGGCCATGAGTAAAAAATAGACTGCAATACTAACAATTGGGCTGAATTGAATTTTTTGCAAAAACCATCTTTTAGCCACATATTACGTTAAGAACTTTAATGAGGACATTGCAAAAAAGGGTGCGAGGAACGAAAAATAATTTTATTTAGAGCCACATTAAAAAAATTTTTTGTTCAATATTGTCATTTTTTATCAAGTTTCTCATTCTCATATAGAATCGGATAGACGTTCCATGTCTGGGCACCATCAGACTGAACAAATATACTAACTAATGAACTTAATCTGAATACATATATGTATTTTTAATGCTTTTTACCAGTCTGCCAATTTATTAATTCTCCATACATTCTTTCTAGGTTTTCTAATTAGTCTAGTTTTTCATAAAATATTTTTTTATGATTTTGCATTAAACTCTACTTTACCCCAATTTTCTACAATACAATACAGAAAAAACACAATAAAAATTTGTTAATGTATTAACAATAATAAATTTATTATTATATAATTAGAATGTAGAAAAGTTATGTGTACCATACATACAATTCATATGAGACTAGCAGGAAGGCAATCGGTTATCGCCGATTGCTTACTGCTAGGCCCTGCGGGCGGCTATTGTGGCCGCTTCGCGGCCAATTGTGTTTGCTGCACAGCAAACACAATTGTTTGCCTATGCCTACGTCAGCCGCTTCGCGGCCAATTGTATCTGGCAAATTTCCATTTTTGCTATTGTGGACGCTTCGCGGCCAATGATGGCCGTTCCGCGGCCAGCGATGGCCAGGAGGCCGATTGTATTTGCTGTGCATCAAACACAATTATTTACCTATGCCTATGTCAGCCACTTCGCGGCCAATTGTATCTGGCAAATTTCCACTTTTAATTATGGGTAGTTTAGACATAATTAAGACAATGTATTTATTCAGTACATATTTCTAACTGATTAATAAGTCAGAACGGAGTATTAAAATTAATATTTTGAACATGCTTTGTCAATTGTCAAATTAACACTCTTTGCCATCATATTAAAAAGCGTGGTCCATTCAAAATTCTGAACAATTTTTTTTCGTATTTATCAGGATATTCTTGCGCTAAATTTAACATTGTTCTGTATGTCCTCATATTATTAATGTTCTGGAAAATATAAATTATCACTTCCGAAACACGAAATTCTAACCTGAAAGACATGATATGACAGTTAAATATCATACATAATTTTGTACTGCTCAGTAATCTAAAATCTGCGTCTTGATTCATTTCATTCACTATGATATAACATTTTTCTAACTAAAAGTAGCTTTTTAAAGGGATAAATAGTTTAAAGAGAAAACGTAAATAGCTATCATCGCTCCGAACGGCGGAACCGACAGCAGTGACAGTTGGGTTATGGCTGGTTGACCATAACCAAAAAAAGATATAGCGAAATTTACAAACAATTTTGAAACACAAATATGTATATCAAAAATTAATAAATGTGTATAAATATTAAGTACATTATTTTTATAAGTGACCATTTTTATTTTACGTGCATAATATTTCTACACATTAAATATTATCTGCATGTATTTTAAAACAATCCATACTTAATACGTAAAACAATCCATACTCACTACTTTATACGATTTCGCCATTTGTTTTTGTTTAACTGGCAACAGAAATTATCCGGAGGAGACAGCCGACATTGGTTGGCGTAATTAATATGTACTTAGTAAGGGATATAATTCTTGTCTTATCATTAGCCTCATTAAAGGTATTAGCAAGCCTGTCTTTATGTGGAAGTGTCTATTTAACATTCACTTCATTTTCGATTGATGTACGTGGATACAAGTTTTTCACATTATCTTTACCATTTTTCTTACTGTATTCTGTTTTCCTTCAATGTTTTTTTTTTACAATCATTAATTTCCAATTTATGTTGTATTCAATTCCAAATACTCCTCATCCTCTCTATGTGTTTTTTTTTTTCATAGTAAATAGAGTGTTTTTAGAGGTAAGTATAGAAATTTAAAAGAAATAAAACGCATAAAAATCATGGTAATGCCTATGGTATTGGCTTTATTAGAAAGATAATTTTATGACATTAGCGTTTAAATATAAGGTGGCTTTTTAGAGGTTTATTTTTCGAATTGGCAAACTTTTTCCAGCACCAACCAATTTGATATCCGACAGCTGATTTGTGCTCAGTTTGGTTCGGCATTTCACTATAAATAGAATGCCTTCAAATTTGTTTTGAAAATCATGATATCATAATCGTATTTAAACACTAATAGCATAAAATTATTTTTCCAATAATGGCAATACCATAGCCATCACCACGGTTTTTATGTTTTTTTTTATTTTAAAGTTCCATAACTCTAAAATACACACTGTATTTACGTATACCTTCCTAGTAGAGATACTTCTCAAATAAATTTCTAATTTTTTGGCATTTATTAATTTGTAATAAATTATAGATATTATAGATAAGATATCCCTTTAATAACTTGTAAATATTCTTCCAGCCGCCGTTGTCACCGTCTGTGTGTGCCGACATAAGCGATGGAGAACTGGTCTCCGTAAGTGTTCGGGAATTAAATCGGAGACTCAAGCAACGCGGGCTCACCAGGGAGCAGGTGGCCCGCATGAAGCAAAGAAGAAGAACTTTAAAAAATAGAGGGTATGCGGCGTCGTGCAGGGTGAAGAGAATAGAACAGAAGGATGAATTGGAAACAGAAAAAACACAGGTTAGATAGTAAAATATTTAGTGTGCTAATGGGTACGATGACAATAACAATATATGTACATATATGTTTTTCTTCATTTGAAAAATTACAGCTATAGCTAGCTGCTGATCATATAAATTTGCATACGGAGACAGTTATAACTATGGTGAAATACATTAGATTGTGCTTCCCTACTAAAATATGACTATCAAAACTGTCATATAGACAGAGCGGTCTCAAGATTTAGTAACATTTCCAATTTTGTGATATATATATATGTATATATATATGTGAGATATACTTGTAGCTTGTAAGATATACTTGTAGCTAGTAGCCAATTTTCAGGGGAGTCTTCTTCATTCAATTTTGAGTAGAGAATATTATTTACAGTTGAGTGATATCAATAGTTAAAGAGATGAACAACATCAAAATTTGCATTTTTTTCTCAGTATTTCTGACCTATCTTTCATAAAATGCTGGAGTATCATGAAATAAATATATGTATATCGAATATTAAAAATTCATTCGCTTTGTTACAAGTAAATAAAATGATTAAAACCTTGTGAAAAAATCTAATCCGAATTTCTGCAGTCTTGATCACAGCATTGACAACCCCGCAACATCCTGGTGACATTTTTCGGTGCTTAAATGCACGCGTGCGCCTCTTTCGGTTAGTAGGCCTGCATTGTTATTTTTTGCAACTTTTCTTTATTGTTGGGCATTTTTTCAACGCTTTCGGATTAACCGGGAAATCGATTATCCGGGATTTTTTCACCATCTATCCTGGATATTGCTATTTTTCCAAATGAAAGTGTCAGATAAACTTTTTACGCTTGTATCTGCTGTTTTCTTTATTACGAGATGAGGAGACAGCTTAAACAGAAGATAAAGTTATAATTGAATGAATCAGCTTCTAGAGGATGGTCTCATCAGATATCTCTAAGAATAAATCGACAGAGATGACCCATAATTATCACAAATTTAATATAGTTTTGTGTAATTACGCTGTACATATCAAGGATTTGCTTCTGAGTACCTTAATAGCACACTTTACACTTTTCTCCAGGAATGGCGAGACATGGAAGTGATGCAGGACGACAACAACAGAATGAGAGATGAAATATCCGCACTGAGAGCTAAATATGAAGCCCTGAAGAGATTCGCCATGCACAAGAATATTCCCCTGCCGCCCGAGCTGCAAGTGATGCCTTAAAATATATTTGATTTAACGCGAGGCCAACAAATAGATTGGTTTACTTAATGTACCTTTATAACTGTGAATAATAAACAAACTGTACAATAAATATTCAACAATCACGCATAAAGCAAGATCGAAGTAACCCAACTCATTATTAGAGCAGTTATTATGAAATTATACATCTACCAGACGTGGAGCGTAATTGGAACATAATTGTCCCGACAAACGGTATTTACTAATTTTTTGTCAAAATATATATTATTTAATAATAGATGTCATAAACAATGAAACGTCTAACAATATCGGTCGTACCGCAAAGTATATTCGCTAAATCTAAAGTTATTATTTAATTAAATCAATTCAATTGAAATCATGCAGCAGAGATGCCATCTTTCATCTTGTATTGAAAACCTAATAGCATTGAGAGGTACTTATTTACAAAGAAAACAACACAATAAAAAAACTTTAAAATGTACCAGGATTTGGCAGGTGTCAATCCCAAATACCGGAAGCTGGCACCTGGCAGAAAAATCATCCAGTAGAGTGGAACCCTAAATATGTTGTAATTATTTTCCATATGTATGTAAATTTATGAACCAACTAAACAAAACATGTGAATGATTGCAAAGTTCATAAAGTTCTATACAAATTGTGATGTCAGTATCCTTAAAAATTAATATAAGAAATGCGTGGAAAAAAGAAGCAAACACATGTTTAAAATATGCTTGTCCATCATAACTACTTAGCATTAAGGATATTTGGCATAATATTGTACATGTAAAATAAATTTTTTCTTTAGTTTTATAAAATTGTGGTATTTTATAAATAAATTTGCTTTCATCAACTTATTAGGTAATTATGGATTGTTAATAACTTGGGAGGTTTGTTTTTGAAGGCATTAGCTTGGTGTAACTTTACTTTAACCTGAAGTTTCCTGTTTTTTCCTTCTGAGTTTTAGAAAGCAATTGGTTCAATAATCATTTACATTTTAACAGACCCATAACGACCCGCCAGGTCTGACTATAAATTTAATTTTTGGTTCATTTTAATCATGATAAATTTGATAAAGAATATCTGTTTCATGATGTATTAAAGCAATACAAAATAAATATTGAGTCATTAAATTTTGGCAAGTATTTTTAATAATTCGTAATTGTTCCGATTATTTTTAAGCTAGTTATCACAATCTACAAAGCAGAGTTTAGATGTAGATAAGCAAATTTAGGCATTGTTCTGTTATCAACTAGGTTGGCATGTGTAGTCTCATTCTCCTCAAAATCACAAATAACACCTGTTGCAGGATGTTATGCCTATACACTGTGTCTAATGTAATATTATATAATTATAACTGCCTTGCCTACTACTACACAGTTTTGTCTAGAAAACTGCACTAATATGGCTCGGTTGCGCCAGCAGAAGTAAATTTGGTTCGAGTAACATTGACCCGAATAACTTTTTTTACCCTCAGCTGAGAGTAAACTCGATTTCGGGTTGCACAAACGTCTTTTTTACCACTGTCAAACCAATAATAAGGCTAATAGGGTGCCAAGCGGAATAAACCTCAAATACCGCATTTGTCTATGGAATTTGATTTATTTCAGTTTTTCACCACTGGCAATACGTACTTTTGCGGTTCAAAACCAGTTCAAACAAACCACTTCATTCTATGAAACAAACTAAAAAAACGTCAAACCATCGCTAAAATAACGCGAAATTAAAATATTCATTTTAATGTTCACAAATTTCAATACGAAAATGATAGCGACAAAATTCAAATGACAAGTACCTATATGGACAAATGTCACATTTTCAAATCAGCTGTGAGAGGACGGCCATTTTTTTTACCAACGTTTTTACCTTTACCCAACCTATCTTGGAGAGTAAAAAAAAGTTACTCATGTATGTACTTCAGCGAGTTAAGTATTTTTACCATAGATAGCGCAACCCGTTTTATTAAAGTTACTCGAGTAACTTTTTTACCTTTACTTTAGATGGCGCAACCGGGCCCATGTATATGTAATGGCATTGATAAGCAATAATGTAATAAAATAAAAGTGATCCAATTTGCAGATTCCAAACTCAGCATTAGTAGTATGCGCTATGAATCCAATTACTAATAAATTTTGGAAAGCTTCTTGCTGTAAACAGTGACATATTCTATGCGTCAGCACTTCTATTTTTATTAATCGGTGTAGATTTTAATATGTACGAGTATTATTACACACAAAAGGCAACCCTTACGGGTAGCCCATAAACAAATTTTAAGGAGACTTGCCTATTAGAACCTGTTCATTATTCAAGTAATTTTTCTGTGTACTTTCTTCTCCGCAATATCCTTTTTCCAAAATACTTTTTGTCATACCGAGCATTGTTACCAAACCCTTTTGACCTTATTTATTAAAAAATATCACGAACGCTGAGACTTCGAGCTTGACCAACGTAAATTGGCGTGCGGCAACTTTGGAACTAAAACCTGCCCCGCCCGCCCCTGACGGTAACCCCTCGCCCTGTCATTCAGTTCAATCTCGTATTTGCGTGTGAGCTGTGACATCTTGATTTCCAATTTACACTAAATTATTATGTCCAAAACAGTCCGGGGTGGTGCAAGAACAATTGCCAATGAAGTATTAAAGTTTTGCAAAGCTGAAAAAGCAAATAATGGACCAATTTTACCGTTTGACAATACTCTAGATAGGGCGGCCGCCATTACTACTTTGTTTCCTTAGTGTTGCCCCACCAAATTTCTATTAAAAGCTCCGACACCGGACACTCTGTATATTATGTATTGTGTAATAAATTTACACCCTGGCAACTTCTGTTTCGCGACAGGGACGCCCTCCCGCGCACACCAATTTATACTGGTGGTACTCTAATCAAATTGTAAGCAACCAATGTGACTATTTGTTTGTTTAATTTGTTCCCATTGTACGCCATTATCTATATAATTTTATATACTATTGGGGAGTTATTTAGGTTGTGATTGTTTGCGTATGTTTTCTATTTATGTACACGTTCACTTGCACCCATATAGGTAGATGATATTTTAAATTAAATAAAAATGTACAAAATAAAAAATATTTATACAGTTTTTTCTGGGAAAACACTAACTCCAAGATATTATAATTTTAAAATATGCTTACATTTATTTGTATATTTACACCTAAATAAAATTTATTTTAATAAACTAGTGTTTTTATTTTCCCTGAAAAATCCCTTTTCTATTACACTAGAATCTCATTATTTATAATTCAAGGGACCCAAAAAAAAATTTTAATTATGTGGAATCTCGCGAATTCAAAACTTAAGGACACAAAAAAAATCGCAATACAAAAAACTTGTTCATTTTATGAAATTGTATGTAATTTTTGCAATCATTTTGTAAACACAATATTTTTTTTTTTTAAAAAAAAAAAAATAGAGATGCGAACACGGAATACGTGTCACATCAATATTCTTACTATTTTCAAATTAAGCTAAACGCTTGTGCTATGAAAATAGGACTAAATTGCTGGTCTGGAGTGAGATTCGAACCCGCGATCTTTGGATCACGAGGCGAGAGTCCTAACCACAAGACCAACAAGCTACTCTTTATTGTTATTAACAGGGTTTTACTGTATTAGACAGGATAATCTGATGATAATTTTAAAATAATGATTTAACTGCCTTACTAACAAACAATTTCGTTGTTAGAGTAGGCAGAGAGTATAGAACTCCAAACTCTTCTGCCCTGAAAGTTTGTGTTTACTGGGGTATTATGCATACCCTACGACCCTTAGGGCCTTTACGACCTTTAGGGCCGACGTTTCGGATCCCATTGCAGGGTCCATCATCAGGGCTGATGTGTTGTTGTGAGTGTTGGTGTTGTGGTTAAGTATCGGCTCGCAATACCATGCCGAAGTCATGATGTGTTGTGTGTATGATTCATTTGTTGTCCGATCACTATCTCTGCGGAGTCTGCAACGAGAATGACTTTGAAGCGCCGGATCCAAGATGTTTTTAATTTGAGACCATCATCTCTATTAATATTTATCGGGTGCTTGTAGATTTCTAGTGCTTCCTTGATAAGACGCGTATGGTGACTCTAAAATGATGGTCGGTATCCAGAAAATGCTCAGCCAGTGCTGATTTTTCTGGATGACCAAGTTTGCATGCCCGTTTGTGCTCGTTGACCTTTTTGGAAATTGTACGCGGGACGAATGTTTTGTAAGGAATGTTCGTCAAATCTCATAGTAACTTCTTCAATATGATTTCAATAATCATTTATGAATTATGCGAAGAATGGAATGCACCCTTAAGGAAACAATGAAACAAAATTAATATTGTAAATATTATTTTATTACCAGTATACATGTGTTACTATAAAAAATAATAAATTCATCATTTTATTTGGTTAATAATATATAAAAAAATAATGCAGATTAAACAAACTTCAATAATGAAATGTTATTGTTTTCTAAATTCGCATGTTTTGTCTTAAACAAAATAAATAATAATTTATCTATGTTTTATAAATACAGATATTACATACTATTAATCACCAATTCACACCGATTTTTAGCTCCTTTCAGATTCATATATTATTTTCACAGCATACCATAATCACCTTAAAAATGTGAAAAGAAATACAAGTCGATTTGAATTATTTATATATTATAATACACTGTAATAATAATAGTTTTAAAGAGTTATGAACAGCCATTTACATTCATTAAAATAAACTTTTTTTTACATAAAATTTAATTGAATTGAATCTTGGGATTTTATTTTTTACTCTTTATATATTTTAAAGTTTGTTTTTGAATTTTATTAATAAGGTTTTGATTGTTTTATTAAAAGGTGAGATACTTTTTATTCAACCATTTTAATTTATAGTATTCATGTATTTTATTCATAAATCTAGTATTCATATTTTTGGATGGAAGTTCTACTCCTTGAGAATGCCATATTTTGATGTTTTCTTTAGGTAGGTACTTACATACATTACATAAAATGCTAACTTCATTTTGGCTTAGACTATAAGTTCTGCTAAAGATGAGTTGCCACAGGTTAAAAGACTACAATCACATACTTGAACATACAATGTACATACTTGGAATTAAATTGTAGGTCAGATGATAAATACATTTTAAATCTATTTACCTTGGATCTACGGTTGAGGTGGAATCAGACCATTTACAAAATGAATCCAGACAAGTAAAATTAATCAAGATAAAAACAAAATTACAATACTTGCAATGTCACTTGCATTTAATCTTAACACGTGACAGGCTTTTTGCGAGAGCGCAGTATTTATTTATTAGGATATCAATATATTTATACATCCTTGTTTGCCATCTTTGTAATAGCTTTTACAATATACCTATATTGAAAATAATGTTATTTTTATCTTACATATTTTGATACATATCATTCCACGTAGTACCTAAATACGATTTTAACATACTAAATATTTCAATGTTTAGAGAAGGGACCCATATATTTCTAAAAATATCTACTTTTTAAAATTATGGGCAGCATCTGTAGCAATGTTAAGTATACCAGATTTTTTTACTGTCGAAACGTAGATTTACAGACACGATAATTAATAAATGACAATGTTACAAAATATTTTTTGAATTATTCAATTTGAAAAAGTAGAAGAGTTTACTTAAAGAGATCTGCTATAGGAGCCCCATATCAAACTCAAGCTACCGTAAAAATAAACCTTAAAACGAAAATAAAAATTGCTGTGAAAAAATTTACAGACAGTCTTAAATACCGCCGCCATCACAAGGCCTATGAATTTGTCTCCAAAAAACAATTTTGAGCAAAAGCCAACAAAGTCTCTTTCTTTGTGTCATTGTAATATGAACGAGTATGTTCCGTCAAAATTTCAAAAGCTTACGTATCCAATTTTTGAGCCATTAATGTTGGTAAAAACAAATTATTTAACAATTATTCCACTAACTTATTAAGCAACTTATACACACTTTCTTACTTAAGTAGTACACTTTGGCAATGGTTTATACAAGTTCACAAAATAAATGATCATCTTGGAGAGAAATTAAAAAACAAAATAAAACAGACTGGAAATTACTGATTTTTGAGATATATCTTTGTATCGTAAAAACATAAAATTGTTTTAGAAAATGAAGCCTTTTACCAAACGATCTTGTCCTCGTAAGGTTGATGTAAGAATGTGTAATTTTTTTCTACAGAATTTACAATATTCGCCACTGTATATGGAAGAACATAATTGCTAAAGTTAAGCTCGTTTTTAGTATCATTGACAATAATAAATAAAATATACCTTATTTTTAAATTTACATAATGACTTATTATCTTAAAATGATAAAAAAGATTATTTGCACATTGATAATTATAATTAGATTTATATATACATAAATTAGAATCATTTTGACTAATTAGCTAATTACAATAGACACCTATTTCTTCACAATGAAATTTTATAAGGAGAAACTCTTCTTGGAGTTTGTTAAAATAAATATGTATATTTTTTTTTAATTCCTGAAAAATTCTTTGCAAAGCTGACTTACGCTGGTTAAGTAGATTTGCCGATATTGAATCCACTAATAATTTTCTAGAGACTACATTTTATGTACATACATTAATTTGGCATAATATGACTTAATTTAAATTTGGTTTAAGGATGTTTATTGCCTTATTATTAATAAATGAAGAAGAAATTTCTACACACATACACTTATTTAATATTTGATCATGATAAAATCTAGTGATTTTTTAGTATATTGAAGTTCGGCATACACCATTCAGCATTCGGCCATACGTCATTCAATGATGCCAGCTATGAGTATTCTCACGATAGTTCTCTTAGGCTTTGGATCTAGCTACCGATTCCTTAGCATTTAAAATATAACTCCACACAGTTAGTTGTGATATTTTGTGCCTCTCCTTTTGTATGGATGGTATTTGAGAATAAACCTGTGTTGAGTTGACAGGGAGCATATTTAACATGAAATCTTAATATCATTAAAACAAAACCTTGCCCTGCAGATGTAACCTAGATCTGCTCCAAGAAGAAAAAATGAATACTATTAAGTGACGTACGAATGAGCTATGTTTATCAACTGACAAATGTCATCCGCTCACTTATACGAGTATTTTTGTGTTTTTCATAAAATTATCCAAGAATGTTTTCTAAAGACCGAAATAATTTTTATAATAATGTGACTGTTCAAAATTCACCTCTTTTCAAAACCATGACGGTTAAATAACCAAACTATTTGAACGGCTCTTTCAAAACTTATGTTATGTTACATCACCAGTGAGGTAAAGGTGGATTAAATATTGTATGATTTAAAATCATTTCTTTAAATTTAGTTTATAATTTTTCCTATTCATCTTTCCTAGAAAATTCCATCTTCTGCTGTTCTTTTATTTTTTTCATTTTGGCATAAATCGAGGCTTGTTTGTAGTCTATGGGGCCGTAGTCTTTCAAATCTGCATCAGCGTAGATAAGTTGATCATTTATGTCAGGTTTGTATGGCTGTCAATGGAAAAAAACATATGTACATATCTTCAAATGTAATAATTAGCCGGGTGTATCAGAATTTTTAAAGTATGATAAAATGAAAAGGGAAGCTACATGGTACATTGTGACTGATTTCTAAGATATATGAAATGAATGAGAAATACAGTAGAACCTCGTTAATTCGAAATTCAAGAGACCCAAAAAAAAACATTTTAAATTATGTGGAACCCCATTAATTCGTTATTCAGGGGTAAAACAAAAAAAAATGCGAAATTAGTAAAAAATCGTTAAAAATCCATTAATTTGATGAAATTTAATGTATTTTTGCATACTTCAGGAAATCATTTTTTAAATGAAATATTTACTATGCTAATACAAAGATCGTGACATTTCTATTACTAAAATATCCGATATAGACACCTCTCACGTCAAATTTAAAAAAAAATTGAATTATATGAATTAAAATGTATTGATATATAGATAAATATTATTTTGAATTACAAATTACCAGGGTTTTCGAATTATCAGGGTTTACCTTCTAAGAAATTAACATTCTGGGACTTGTGAGTTTTGAAAATTTTGAATTATGACTGATTTCGAATTAACGGGTTTTTACTTTATTACTTATTTTACAGCAATTTTAAAAACAAAATCAATGACAACTTACCTCCTGCTACATAATCAAATGCTAACATCATCAAATTTAAGCGTTGCGTATGGTGTTCTTTGCCTGGTTTTAATGTTAGTATCTTCGTTTCTGTTATCCTTATTTGTTAGTCTGTTAGTGGCATCTTTTGAGAAGAGTTGTCTGTTAGAATTCACCTTGTCATTGTACTTTTTGTTATGATCTTCAAGATCCAAATCTGCGTACACCAAACGTTTTTGTACAATATTTTTCTCTGTTTTGGAATCTTCCTCTTTCGGTATATACTTATGCTTGTTTAAGGAGGCCAGTGAATATGTTGTTACCGCTGGCTTTTTCTGACTTGTCGGTTTATTTGTTTGTGAATCTCTCGTTAACAACTCATGAAGTCTGCTCATAGTTTCTCTATGGGCAGGGTCTAAATCTCTTTCTAATTTGTATGGGTTATTTTCTCTTAAATCTCTAAATGAGTTTTTTCTCTGACTATCCACCATTTTTGGTTCTCTACTATCCTCATCTTCGTAATCAAATCTATTGCTTAAATTTTCTTCATTATCTCGTATTGTATTTGTAAAAATGCGGGGTTTATAAATCAATGGACCAATTGGTTCTTCACATAGGTCATCGTTTACGGATTTTCGGTCCATTTCGGTCTCTTTCATAGAATGAATCGGTTGGAAGTAGCAGAAACTGTGGTGTTTTTGTAATGGTAGATACATTGGTCTTGACGTACTGGGATGGGTTTGGTTAAGATTTTGGTTCATATCATGCCAGGATCCTACTGTATTAGTGTTCTGAAAATATTAGCATGTGTTTCATTAAACTATGTTAATAATTTTCAAAATTATTTATTTAAACTGTTAAATAATAACTGCAAATTTGGTACATTTCTAAAGTATAACAAATATTGCAATGATTTTAAAGTGACTCGGTCGAGAGAAAATTTATATCTTCGTTTATTGACTAACCAAGAAATTAAGAATTGATTATCCATTTTAAAATATCAAACAAATACCTGTCTAAAATTCAATTCCCTAATTTTTGCCTTGACAAGTGATCCATCATTCACACTAGCCGTTTCCTTGAACTGCTGTCTATATTGAGAAGCCCCTTTCGAACTCATACTGCTTTGACTTCTCCTGATTGAAACATTGTGTGCGGGTATTTTAGGAACCGGTTTCGGTAGCAAATTTGGTATTTGTAAAGGGGTTGCGTCTGGTTTAATAATCATGTGTTGTTTTGGTAAAACTTTGCCAACAATTTCGGTTTTGTAACTTGAAATGCTTTCATTTTGAGTAGGTTGATATTCAGAATTGTCCATGAATCTTTTGATATTTTTGCTGCTCGATTGTATTTCAGCTTTCTTGTCAAGACTTTCAAATAGTTTTTGCGTGTTTGAACCAAATTTTAGGTCCATCTTTTTGACATGCGTGTTATCTAAGGGTTTTAAAACTTTTGTGCTTAAACCTCCTTTTTGCTGCTTGACATTATGAATGGTAGGACCAAATTTAAATGTTGTATGACCATCTTTGTTATTTACACTGAAAGATTTCACTTTAGGTGTTGCGTCTACAATACTAGGGGAAACTTTTGCTATATCTTTTCGATCTGATTTATTAATTTTTTGTAGTTCATATTGGAAGACTGTTTTCATTTCTGCACTATTTTGTTTTATTTGATTTGTGACATTAAAAGAATGATTTCTAGACATTTTGCTGCTTTTCAATTTTCCCTCCTTTAGTGATCCAACCTTCTTTCCTTCGATTGGTTTTTCGTCCGTAGTGTCTAATAAAATACCACTTTTTGTTGTTCTCTTTGGAAATGTCAAAGAACAGAACTGTGGGTGTACTGGTTTCTGAGTTTCTTTGGAAGTTGATTGTTTGATTTCTTTATCAGTATTTGTTTTTCTTGGCAATGTTTTAGGTGTCTCTCCAATTGCAATAAAACCCCTAATTGCTCTGCCATCAGGGACGTCAATGGTCTGTTTAAAACTATGCGACATTTTAATTTTACTATTTGATCTTTTAATTGGTATTCCTAAAGTCTGCGCATTAAGTAAACCAATTTGCGAAGAAAGATTTGCGTACACATGTTCTCTGGGAGATTTTCTCGAAGGGCGTTCTACTTTTGTTGGCGATTTTACGGTTCTTGGTGCAGGAGTCGGAGTTTTGCTATCACTTCTTTTTGGCCTGTTCTTTTTCGAAGTATCTACAGGACTATTTTCATATATTTGGATGGAGTCAGTCAAGTTTTGAAATGAAGCGTTCATGGTGTCCATTATCAAACTATTACTCGGTAATCCACTTCCAGGAGATGAAACTGTATAATAAAGACTAGGAAAGTTAGCATAAATAACATCATCATTTTGTACTAGATCTTTGAATATCTTATCATTTTTATCAACTAGCACATAATCTATTTTGTGAGTGTCGTCTGGATAAAATCTATCCAACTTTCTCTTTCTAACGATTTTCATTGAACTGAAATGAAGTTCATTTCTTTGATCTTTTTTAACATTGAGTGAATTAAATTTTTGATCGAATTCATCTCCTGAATTAGATGTATCACCGTTAGATTCACCAATCTGATTCAAGTTTGTATTGTACATTGTTGAATTACCACATTGTGGAATGAACTGCAACGATGATTTAACCCCGACACTTACATCGAAGTACTGACTTTCCGTCACGTTACTCTGAGTAAGAGTTTGGGTAGACACGGACGGAACCAATGTGTTGATGGATGTGTTTGATTTTGCGAGGTTAGAAAAGCTTAAATGGGGGGGATTATGCGAATATGGAGGGCAGGAAATTATTCTGGGCGTAAAGGACGGATTGCATTCCAGTTGTTTCTCCAACATTGCTTCGGGAGTTTTAGCAGATTTCTGCAAGACCAACGCTCTCACCACCCGGGGTTGAATTACTTGCACAGGCTATTCGAGAACCCCAAATTTATTAAATAGATTCCATTATTATTTTCCATAGTGCCATTTTCATTTTCGTTAACGTCAAATTTCAATAATAAGGTCCATTATTAATGCCAATAATTTTTAAGTGTATTCCAGGGTTGTGTTATGTTGTTCCAGTGTTATTATAGTGCAAAACATACACGCATAAAAACAGCAACAAATACATGCAGAGCGTGAAAGAAAACAAAAAATAATAATTAGAAAAAAGCAAAAAAAAAACACACTACATATCCAATGGGATTGTACAAATGGGTCACAACACTGAATGAGAATGAAGTATAGAAATAATTCTCAAAAATTATTCTTATATGTATAATCATAGAATTTAATATACTAAGAGCCAGTTGCATCAACTTGGTTCATACATAGTAATCTTCCATTTAAACCATCAATTTTTCTATAAAATGTACGGTTTTTACGAAAGATTACTATAATCCCAGTTGATGCAACTGGCTAACACGACTTGTTACAGAGTTACAACAATTTTATCAAAATTGAAATAAAATCATGAAAATCATTATAAAAAAGAGTGCAAAACAAAATTGAGTTTTTTAAAATAAATATTATTGACAATTGGAAGAAGTATCTTATATATAAAGCGGAGCTCTCAATAAAAAATTTCACCTAATTTCGTTGAGAAAACATTTGAAAATAATAAAATGAAAATAAAAAATCACATTTCAAATTTGGCTAGTTCTTTTTAAAATAAATTTTGACATAACAGAATTAGGTGAAAAACTTTTACATTTAATATTGACCAACACCTATGATTACTATATAAAATGTCTGCTTTTGATTTAGTTAGTCAAAAATTTTATTATATTAATTTTAATCGACCAAAAACTTTGTATAAACTTGCAGTACTTTACATCTACCAGTTTTGGTATCATTGTATCTTCATCTGGACGATCGCATACTAATTATTCATTACTTATTTTGATTAACAAGTTTATTTTTGAGCGGGGGCGTGGCTACTATGTGTTTGTGGTGGAGATACAAGTAAACGCTGAAACGGGTAATATTTCAAATAATGGGTTATTCATAAAATTTAACTGGTTATTAATGATATTGGCTTTTTAAATTTTATAAATAACACATTATTTGATATATACCACATTTCAGTGTCTACTTGTCAATCTCCCGTACCTCACCACGACTGTAGCCACGCCTCCGTTCAAAAATTAACTTGTTTACCAAAATAAGTAATGGATTATTAGTCTGCATCTGTCCTGATGAAAATACAAAGGTATTTTATTTCAGAATTTATTTATTTATTTTTGATACGTATTACATACAACTATACGCCAAACTGCACAGCAGTTTTACGGAATGGTTGCCTTCGATATTGTTTGACAAGTTATTTTTCAATATTTTTTATAAGTAATAATTTTTTTATGAAGATTATAGAGTAGTATTGAAACTGGTAAACTCCAAGTGCCTTGTTTATACAAAATTCTTAGTTTATTAAAATTAATAATTACGTCCAGCCACAAAGTTAACGCCATAAACATCAAACATATAAAAAATATATAATTACTCGATTAAAAAAATTAATTAACCAGTTGCCTGCACAAACATTCTTGATTTTCCCAAAAGCTGATCCATTTCGAAAATCTATTTATTTTTATTGTTCATCTGAATAGGCATGCAGCTTGAGAAATAATATTTACATTCTTGAGCAGTCAATTAGTTAATTATCGTAATTTTTTTTTAAAAAAGCAAAACACAAAAAAATTCTGGTTATAACATGAATAATAACTATGCCAGTGATCAACAGTTGTTACTGTTATTACAAATGATGTATTCCCAAACTATCAGAGAAAGGATAAATGCCAACTATCAGAAATTTTAATAATAATTGTATCCACAAAAACTGGATATCGCACCCTCAGTCCAAGACTGTCTTTTGAAATATTGTTATTTGTTTGTTTATGTTTGTTTGTATGTGTCATGGAGAATCATCACTAACCTTGTTGGGGGCCTGTTGCAATCCGTGGAAGGGCAGATTCTCATACACCCCGGGGTTGTCTATTCCGGCTGCCTCATCTGCAGCACCATTCATTGGGGCTGAAAATGAGATAAAATTTAAATTTAAATGATTCCATATTTACTCATTAATTTAAGAAAGTCACAATGAATTATGTAACAGAAAAGCAAGGAAATTGACGCTTTAGAATTTTTATGTTTTACAAATACATATGTCAAATTTCCTTTTAGTTTGGGAAATAACAAAAAAAATGTATATTTTATTAGCACTTATATTACTTTTTAGAATAACAAACAGTTGATTTGAATACAAATACATAGTTAATATGTATGGTAGAATGTACAAGTTAAATTATATAAGGTGCCGGGAATTATGAATTCTGTTTATTTTATTACTCTAATTTACAATTGTTTTATAAATACTCCAGTGTATGGGTGATGAACCAAACCCCTCAGAAGAAAGGGAAATACTAAAAACATTGAAGCCTAATTTTATGTATATCGTCGTCCCAGTTCCATCTTGTCGTAAGGTCGAAATCGTCATTTTTAACTTATTGTGATAGCGTGAGGCTTTGAGACTTGCTCTACAAATCGCTCCGATCCATTTTATCGTACCTATTCTAGTTTCGTCAGTACAGTATATGCTGAAATTTTGGTGTTTGATCAGTTCTATCTTGTCGTATGTATGTATTATCAGCTCCATTTAGTCTTATGTTCATACAAAAATTACAAAAAAAAGTTAGTTCTATCTTGTCATAACATTCAATTTGGGCTCCCACTTGTCGTATCTGGCCCGGTATCTCTTTTAATTCAATTAAAAATTAAAAAATACAACCTGCGAAAAAGTAAAATGAAAGATATTTCAATTAAAATGATAAAAGATATTTCAATTAAGACAAACATGGATTTGACAATAAATGTAAAGTAGATAATCAATTACAAAAAACACATCTTAGACGTGAAAATCCTTTAAAATTTCCTATTTTAAGATGAGCGACTTTTAAGTCTTGAACTTGAGGAAAAAACGTGATCTAGCATCAATGCTTTCAAACATGCAACCGGTAGATGAAATATTATACGAAAATTTATTTAGTTTTATTTATTTTATTATTTTCTAGCAAAAAACTTCTCTGGTCTTGTAAATCATAATTTATTGTAGTATTTCTGTTGTTTAAAATAATATTTTTTGGTAGAGTTTCGTAAAAATGATTTCATTATCGCTCATTTTAAGTTAAAGAGTACTTTAATCAAATCATTTCAATTCTTATATATTTTTTTAAATGAAAACAATCTTTTCTTGTTATTTTGAATTGAACAATTAATAAAAAAACATTAAAATGACATATTTTTTCCTTTAAATACCAACCGATATTTTAGTTCCATTTTGTCAAATCGTCGCAGATGTATGTTGTATCGTCAATTTTTATCAAACTTTAATATAAAAATTATAAAAAACGGTACCAGATAAATCTAATTTTTCCCTTGCAAATGACGTAATAAAAAAAATAGAATATTATCATTAACTCGGAAAAGAATAATATTGTTTCCTGTAGTTGAAAAATCGATTTCAAACTTTGAATGCGTTTTTCTCAAAACTGTTGTTTTGACCTTACGACAAGATAGAACTGGGGTGACGATATGTCAGATGATACCCTGGTACCAAAGGGCACACTATATGTACATATATATTTATAATGTATTTTGTACATTAATCTATATTATAACTGCTGCAAAAACGATGCATGCATATTACCATTGCCAATTTCAAAATATAACAAAATTATATGAAAAAATTTTAAAGAATCGAGATGTACAGATTTTTTTTTAAATTTAATGTTTATATTATATCTATTATTGTTGAATATACATTGAATATGAACTGAATATGAATTGAATATATACAATGAATATGAACAACAATTGAATATACATTGATATAGATTATATCAATGTGTGATATAGATTATATCAATGTATAAAAATATTATATAGATTATTTAATATTCAAGTAACTTCAAGAAGGTAGAAATCTACATGTATATTTTTTAAATGGTAATCTAACCGGTGACGCACTAACCGTTATTTGAGATTTTTGACTAATTGTATAGATAATTGGTAACTGGTTTTTCATAGTTCGATGACCACCGGTAGCAGAAGCAACAGAACAGTTAAATCTAAGTTACTAATCATCAATATAATCAGATACAAATATCAAACAACTGTTACCGTGTGTAACCGATTAGAATAACGAATTGACCGTCAGTAGAAACCAATATATATAAATCATTTGAGGTGTTAATAACAGTATTCATTACTTAAATCAATCTTATTATTGTCAATTAATTTCACAAAATCTCCTCCGGATCATACTCACAATCTCCAGGCTTTTTTCTTTTCCTGGAATTGGAACTGCTCCGAGATTGGTTGGAATTGTCTAGGTTACCAGAGTTAGTATTGGAAGTATTCAACACATTGCTATTATCGTTTGAGTTATTATTTTCACCAACTGGTGTTTTGGGAGGTCTTCTAAATGTTACAACTAAAAAAAATCATCAAATAAAACAAAACATAAAAACAAATAATTCAAAACAATCATGCAAGGCGAACATAAAAAAATTAGCATTATTTTTAGTTTATGGAGTTGTTATTTATGGTTTTTGTGTTAAGTTTGTAGAACTCCATGTTCATTTTAATGAATGTATTATGTAGTGCCGTCCGTTATCCAGAATATACATGTGAGAGATAGCATCTCCTTTCCGGCCCGCGTCATCTTCGTGCGTAAGTACCCTCCTTCCCCTTTTCTCCCTTTATTGGTAGCCCTGTTTCCTTTTCCTTTATTACACCAGGCAGGCGGAAGCCATTTTGGTTCAATTGACATCGATATTCCGCCACGTGTACACGCGTCGTAATTCGTGTTAAAAATCTTTCATGCGTTTTTAGAGAAAAATATGGCATCAAATAGTGATTCGGACGTTCGCCGGGCGCAATCTAAGAAACATCGCGAAATTGAGTCGCGCCGTCGATCGAATGAGGGCGACATCGAGTCGCGCTATCGATCAAAACAACGTAAAGTTGCGTCGCGCCGCCGATCAAAAGTGGCGAGAGGGAAAAGATCACGCAAGCGCGATTCGAGTGACTCGTCCTCTCGGAGTGACGATAGGAAAACGTCCCACTCCCGCGATCTCCGGAGATTGTCTCGGCAAATCAGAGATTTGCAGAGAATAGTGATGAGGCGCGAAATGCCGGAGAGAATGGAGCACGAGTCCGACGCCTCTGGCGTGTCGCAAGAAGCACCCTCCGCGAGTTTACTCCCGAGAACCTCGTGGAAAAGGTTGAGAGTACATTCGGAGGACAGAGCGACTTCAACCGCTGTTCTGACGACCTTCTGCAAATAGTTTGCGGCAAGAGAGCGGAAGTGATCGAGTCTCGGCGTACCCGCTTCCTGCAGGAGTTGAGGAACAAACACGAGGCACAATCATTGTCCAAGATCCCTCCGAGCAACAGCCATTTATTTGAAGAAAAGGCTTTCTCCACAGAGCTGCAGAGGCTCGGTGGCGTAGCCAAATTATTCAGAATGCCAACCCCTTCTGGTCAACCGACACTTGCTCGTTCCAGTGTTAGGGAGAACTTGGCAGCTGTGAGGCAGGAGTCTACATCCAACAAGCGACTTTCCGTTGGTGGGACCTTTCGTGGGCCATTTCGTACCCAGCGGGCAGACCCTGGACGAAATCCCCTAATGTATTCCTCGAATCAGAGAATCAGAGAGGAAGGTCACAAGCCTACGGCCGACCTGCGCGAGGGCAGACCTCGCACCGTCGCGCCAATAACAAATGACGATTTCCGAGCGGGACGGTTAGTGAAATATCTTCAGAAATGGCAGGATCTTCACGCACCCACCGTCATTCTAAAGATGATAACAGGATATCGAATTCCCTTTTTATCCAAGCCTCCACTAATCAGACCCTCACAGAGCATTCGGGCGCAATTCAAGACTCCCGCTACCTCGGCTATGACCCGGCAAATTGTAGGAATGCTAGCTCAGGGGGTCCTGGAACCATCAGACCAGTCCCCAGGTTTTCACTCACAGATGTTCCTGGTAAAGAAGGGCGACGGGTCAGACCGCCCCATCTTCAACTTAAAAGGCCTCAACATCTATGTGCATACAAAACACTTCTTCCTCATTTCGCACAACAAAATCCCAGCATTCCTACAACCAAACGACTGGATGACAAAGATAGACCTGTCGCAAGCATACTTTCATGTACCTGTAAAACCGTCTCATCGAAAATTCCTGCGTTTGTTTTACAGAAACCAGTCCCTTCAGATGACTTGCCTGCCATTCGGCCTTGCCAGTGCACCGCAAGCATTCGCTACGATTTCCAACTGGATCGCAGAGATCTTGAGAAAGAGGGGAATTCGTATTATAGTCTATCTCGACGATTTTCTCCTGGCACATCAGTCCAGAGAAGTATTAGAAAGACAGACTATGGACACTTTAGCCCTACTTCATTCGCTAGGGTGGAAGTCAAACACGGACAAGTGCATCTCCAGCCCGACTCAAACAATAGAATACCTAGGGATTACTTGGGATACCGAGTATGGAATGAAACACCTGTCCCGGAGCAAACGCCAGAAGCTTCAGGCTTCGCTTCAAAAGCTAATAGCAGGGAAGTCTTGGTGCCTGAGACAAGCTCAAACCATCCTGGGTTTACTGAATTTTGCCAGTTTCGTTATTCCCAGGGGGCGCCTGCATTGTCGACACATGCAACTGCAGTTGAATGCGATGCGGAAACGCCCCCCCAACAAAGGAGTTCAGATGAATTGTCAAGTACAGGAAGATCTGCGTTGGTGGCAGAACAATCTCGAGACGAATTCTCCGATTCACATTCCTCCAGCCAGCCACACACAACAGACGCAGCAGGCACAGGTTGGGGAATTCAAATGGACGACCGTCACATCTCGGGTCTCTGGGCGGAGGAGCAATTGCAGTGGCACAGCAACCAAAAAGAGATGTATGCAATTTTGAAAGCCTTCGAGTATCTGAACGAGAGTTTGAGCAATTCTTCAGTTCTCATTCAATCCGACAACAAAACTGTCTTAGCCTACCTCCGCAACGAGGGCGGGACCAGGTCTATGGCCATGTTACACCTGACATTTCGGATCATGAGGTTGATGGACCAGCACAACATAACCCTGGAGTGTCAATTCCTACCCGGCCGTTACAACGGTCTAGCGGATCATCTGTCGAGAGGCACAAAATTGCCAGAGTGGCATCTTCTCCCACCCGCTACAGAGAACATTTTCAAAGTATGGGGAGTTCCAATGGTGGATCTATTTGCATCACAGACAGCCCATGTGGTGAAGAGCTACGTATCTCTGAACCCCAGGGACAGCCAGGCGTTATTCCACAATGCATTCAGCAGAACGTGGCATTTCCCACTTGCTTGGATCTTCCCACCACCATGCCTCATCCCTCGGGTTCTGACACACATAATGAAGTGCTCAGGAGTATACATGCTAGTGGCCCCCAGATGGCCCAAGGTGTTTTGGTTAGCGGATGTAAGAGTACGAGCCATTGCTCCTCCGATAGAGGTACTGGATCTCCCGAGCACATTAATCGATACATCGACAGGCAGTCACCCTCCCAGGATTCGGGACATGCATCTCGACGTATGGCTGATTGGGGGTGGGAAGAATCCATGAATGACTGGTCCCCAGAGGAGAGAAATTTACTGCTGGCGAGCTGGAGAAAATCTACCTTGAACACTTACAGACAAGCATGGAAAAAATGGAGCGCCTGGACAGCAACAAAAGAAGTCGATCCCAAGAATCCTTCAGGGCACAACTTGCTCGTTTCCTAGCGCACCTAAAAATTGTAGAGGGACTAGCTCCTAGTACAATTGCCCTTCATAAGTCAGCTATCTCTATGTCTTGTAATCCAGCTAACAGAGAGATCATAAGCAGTCACGCACTTGTGAAGCAAGTGATGAAAGGGATTGCAAACACATCCATCAAGTCCCCAAAACCCCCCATCTGGGACCCTCGGATAGTGAGCACCTGGCTAATGGACAATCTTCCAAAGCCAATTACATTATTTGAAGCCTCAAGACGCTGTGCTACCATACTTCTACTAGCTTCAGGTCGCAGAGTCCATGACCTGACTCTTTTAAGATGTTCCCAAAGTCATTTGGTAGAAACAAGGAACCATATTACGCTTTGGCCAGCTTTTGGATCGAAAACTGATTCTAAGTCACATAGACAGTCAGGTTGGAATCTCTCCAGATCACCAAAGGTAGCACTGGACCCAGTATACTGGGTGAAGCAAGTCTGCGAACTATCAAAAGAGCATAGAATAGAAGCAGGTAACAGCTCAAACCTCTTCATATCTACTTGTGGCCCGGCAAGACCAGCATCATCGGCAGTGATTGCAGGGTGGGTTAGATCTGTCCTAAAAGATGCGGGAATAAATGCCCCAGCTGACAGTGCTAGATCCGCAGTAGCATCACTGAGTTGGATTGAGAACTATTCTGTACAAGATATTTTGGAGAGAGGCAATTGGCAATGCGAAAACACCTTCTCAAAGTTTTATAGGAAAGAGATAGAACGCCCTTTAGTTCCAATAAAAAGTACCATTTCCTTAGCAGCCCTTTTTAACCCTGTAAATTGATCACAATTGACATCGAACTACCACCAGGCGATAACAAACACTTCTCACATGTATATTCTGGATAACGGACGGCACTACATAATATGGGAGTTTTACCTACCATTAAAACTCTTATTATGTTGCCTCCGTTATCCAGAATATACTTAAGCTCTGCCTGGTGAGAGCTAATTGAACCAAAATGGCTTCCGCCTGCCTGGTGTAATAAAGGAAAAGGAAACAGGGCTACCAATAAAGGGAGAAAAGGGGAAGGAGGGTACTTACGCACGAAGATGACGCGGGCCGGAAAGGAGATGCTATCTCTCACATGTATATTCTGGATAACGGAGGCAACATAATAAGAGTTTTAATGGTAGGTAAAACTCCCATATTATTATGAAGTTCTGCAAGTTAAGTGTTATTTTAAATGTGGCAGCTGTTTCGGCTTGTAAGGCCATTATCAAATAGTCAACTGACTGATTGATATTGGCCTTATAAGCTGAAACAGTGTCACATTTAAAATAACTCTTAACCTGCAGACCTTCATTATAATATTTATTAAAATTTAATTTAATTTAAAAATAAATATGGAGTTATTTTTTTATAAAAATGATGCCGTGTGTCACAATATTAGTCCAACACATAAACTATCTCTTTTTCCTCCTCCTGTATTACTTTTTTCATTCTTGTACACATACATATTATATTCATTAATAATTTTGTATATGTCATACGAACCGCATACAAAGTTTCAGATATCTCAAGCATAGTAAATAAAATCTTTATTCAAACAACAAAATCAAAAAGTTGGCAACGCAATCTTACCCAAAAATGTATCAGTTCAGATGAATTCAATATTATTCACCCTAAGGCGGATTGTTTCAAGTTGGATTAAAATAAAAGTTCATTTAAAGCATAGATTTTTACAGAAACGGATTGTTTGATTGGTGGAGAATGCAAAAATCTATGCTTTAAACAAGATTTTACTTTAATCCAAATTATAACAACCGGCTCTAAGTCAGTCAATAAGTACAGTGAGAACAAGAAGTGTGACTTTTATTTAAACATATATTTGGGAAAAGAAATCGAAATTTAATATTTATCTGATAGAATATTATGGAATATTAAAATTTTAATAATATATTAATTATGTTGATTGAAATATTACGAGATATATATCTTATTTCTGTTTCTTTATATGCTTAGGAAAAAGTCATGCTTCCTGTTCTCACTGCACGCCTCTGTAGTCAATAATTTACTGCTTCAAATTTTTTTAACAGCCTACCCTATTTATAGATGACATCTTTTACCAAAATGTAATCATATGTTAAAATCCTAATGAATGAATGACGTAAAATTTATAATATTACATATATTAAAGTTGACTGTTCAAAGAAGTAGATTTACACTTCATTATTATCAAGTCTTTCCAAACACTTCTATTAACCTACAAACAAAATATCATTCCTCGTTTTTCTACCACATAAAGAAACGCATTTCTGATTTTATTTTTTTTACCTAGTCCATCCTTATCTTTCCTTAACAAAACTCAGAAATCGACCAAAATATTATACATATTTCTACATCTCTAAACTCACTTTAATTCATGAAGTGTTACCACTTTATTACTCCATTTAGCTCACAAATACACTAATAAATGATGTGGTAACTCCCTATTTTCTATTTTTTATAATCTCAAAAAATGTACCTCCTTCTGAAGGAACAACAATAGGTTGTGCTCCTTGAAATATGGCTCTCAGTTTACTTCTTGGCCCATTTTTCTTATCCACCTTTCCATCCTTCAGAGAGAACCCCACCAGACTCAATGCTCTTTTATTTGATTTGGTTCTTTTCGCTCTTCTCAAACTGTCCCGTGCTCCGTCACTATCGCTAATGCATTCATCCTCGTCACTCTTTAAATTCTTTCCCATTCTCATTTTTCTGAATATCCGAGAGAATCTGGACTTCTTCCTTGAAGCCCTCTCCGATTTCATTATATTCTTGCATTTGTCTTTATCAAATTTGACAGACTGATCTCTGTTTTCGTCTTGTATAACCATTTCTTGAACTTCCCTCTCTAATATACCGAGCTTTGTGAAATCTTTTTGTTCATTTTGGTTGCACCTTTCTTCAATTCTGTTTGTATCATCTGTATTACTAACCTCTTCCGAATTGATATCAAGTTCTGCTGTTGATTTCACAGCGATTCTCCCCAACTTTTTTGGACTCAATGAATGATTTGAATTCACATGAACCAAAACTCCTGGTTTTAGAGGCCATTTGTTGCCAATTCCTGTCAAATTCTTACTAGCTGACTTAGAATCAATATCATCTTTAGACTTTAGCATTTCATTATCATTTGTCAAAACATCATTATTATTATCATTTTGAACAGAAGTTTCATTACTTTCCAAATTTTGGCCTTCTTTCACAGCAGAAATATTTCTGCCCAATGTTGGATTGGACATACAACTCGTATTCTGCTTCTCGTTATAGATACTTACGCTTGTGTCTGTTATTCTATTGAGACTTACATTAGATCTGGCAAATTGTTTGGCTTGTAAGCCTGCTTGATAACTAGCTTCCAACTGGCTCAAATCTGCTTGAAGTCTTCCAGAACTTGGATGATTTGCCAGCGGATTCAAATTGGAGACATTTTTTCCTTGTGGAATAATAAATTGTCCTTGGATTGGAACCAATCTAGACTTCTCGTTGTACTGAACCGGTGTACTCGGTAAACAGATTCTGGGAGACAATCCAGGAATACTTTGCGAGACTATGGCTTGTACTATTGAAGATTCATTTTGAGCCGTAAACGCAGCACTGTTTTTATGTCGGTTTTAGTAATGGAATAACATGCCACACAAAAAAGCAGAAGCGATGATAAAATTACATGAAAAAAAATAAAACATTTATGAATTAAATTATAAGAATTCAATAATAAATATATATAGTGTCTATAATCAACAAAAGCAGGTATTTTAAAAAATAAAAAATATTTCAAGAAAAAATAAAGTTACTGACTTATATTTTTTTCTGACAACAAACGAGTCTTTTTTACTATTTAAAAAATATAGTATTTTCTATATACTTTACACATCACAGCACAATAATTTTTTGCCAAGTAAGGTTAATAACAAAAATGAACATTATAATAAAAATATATAAAATCCATGCAAAATAATTTTCGGTTACATACTTGAAGGAATGTAATATTTATTTCAAACTCACCTTTCGTCCATAGGAACAGGACTGTTGTCTATTTTGAGTGATCATTTGTTAGGATGAAACAGAAGATTCAAATTATTCAGTGTTAGAGCATGCACATGACAAGGATGCAGCATTTTGTTTGTTATGTCATCGTATCCAAAGTTAAATATGAAAAAAAAAAATGTGAAAAATGCATGAAAATAAAACATGTTATAATAATTTAAAATATTTCTACCCGAGCACATCGCAAACTTTTCTGAGAATTTCTAATGATTTGGTTAATATGTTAATTCTTAGTGATTTTCAAATTTGATGGCACAATGGTTTGAAAAGTTTGATTCCTATTCAGATATTGAAAATTCAAACAAACCAATTTGTTAATTATTATTAACTACAGGTCAATCGCTGAGAGCTATGGTATGATCATCTCATTCTGTTACCATCCATCTTCTTCTTTTATATGGAGCCAATGGTAGTGCAAATGAGAGAGAAATATATATTTTTGCATGAGTCATACAAAACCTCTTGGCGGTTGGTTGACCTATATACAGGGTTATTTGGAAAACATTAATAACCTTGCAGGACTATATTCCTGCCTTGATTATGAGTTGAAAATGTTCAAGCAACTATGACCTAATATCAATAGTTATGGAGATATGCGACATCAAAGTATGCATTTTTTTTTCAATATTTCTGACTTACTTTTTGTAAAACGTTGGACTATCATTACAGTAACTTATAAGGATTACGAAAAATAAATTTGTTTCAATAAACGTTAAATAAAATGATAAAAACCCTGAAAAAATTCCAAATGGAATGTTTTCCAATTAGAATTCGAATGTTTTTATTATTTTACTTGACTTTTATAAAAGGGAATGAATTTTTCATATTCAATATAGGTTACTGTAATGAGAGTCTAACGTTTAAGAAAAAACAAGTCAGAAATATTGAAAGAAAATGCAAACTTTGATGTCACATGTCATGATTGCTTACATACTCCACATACTATTGATATTGATTGATTACGTACTCCATAACTATTAGGTCATGATTGTTTGAACATTGACTCATAATCAAGGCATGAATATAGTCCTGCAAGGTTATTAATGCTTTCCAAATAACCCTATATAATACTCTTGTCAAGTATTTTTATTATTGAAGATAGTGGAACTCATTTCTAATTACCTGCATTATAATAGAATTA
Organism: Agrypnia vestita; assembly: GCA_016648135.1. Taxonomy (NCBI): domain Eukaryota; kingdom Metazoa; phylum Arthropoda; class Insecta; order Trichoptera; family Phryganeidae; genus Agrypnia; species Agrypnia vestita. Next base: position 51,385 of record JADDOH010010613.1, read on the forward strand.
AAATTTTAATTCTATGTTTTGGATATAAAAATATATAGGTAGGTATGTAGCTTATAATAAATCTTCTCAAACAATGAATTCATCAGTCAAAATTTCAGTGCTCCAGTTCAAGATCATTCTTCAAATCACAGTTGTTTAAATGACTCCATAGAACATATCATTCCTTTAAAAGTAAAACTATAACTCACTAACCGCAATATTGGCCAAAATGAGTTATGATTACAAACATTCATCTTTTTCCATCTCTATTCCAGGTAAAAATGTTTAAGTGAACATTCAGTGTCTTTTACACTAGTTATTTAGTGGTTAAATTCATAATTTGAACATTTTCAATAATTTTCATATCACATAAATATGAACTCAAAACTACTCCTCAGTGAGTTTTACCTCTAAAGGAACAATATTTTATAATGAAATTCCATTACTAATTGAATGCATTGACTGATGTAGCTTTTTTCAAATACTATTAATTCCAAATTTATTTAGATATTATAAGACTTAAAATTGAACGTAAAATTATAATAAAGGAATTTAAATTGCTAACTTATGAAAATCTAAAACGTTTTATACATATTACCGACTTTCTGAGCAGGGTGAAAACGCTTTGAGTAATGAATGTATCTCTAGAAAAACACCTAAACTTACATACATATTTATAATGTTTGAAGTGATAACATTGTGATTAAACATTTTTAATAATCAAACTAAAGATGACATTATTTTAGCACTAGGATTTTATATTTTAATGCTGAACATTTTCACAGCTACAATTATTTTATCACGTGAAATCAGTATCAAAATATAATATTGCAGTGTATATTAAGTATGAAATTATTTTTAAATGTTAATGTATTCTGATGAATGACTTAACCAATGTTTTTTTACAACAAAGTTAGCAATACGAATGCATAAAATTGTGAATTTGGAATACTTACATTTGGATGCCTTCCTCTTTCTTCGGCAGACGCACAATATGATGATGCACAGCAACAGCACCAGTAAGAGTAATATCCCAATACCAGCAGCTACAAGTAAAGCGGTTCGGCTCCACCACCGCCACCACGGTAGAGTACCTATAACATGTATTAATGTTTCATGTTATTATGACCATTGCGGCAGAAACCGAGGGAACCTGAAAATATTTTCCTTTGACTCATTTTTTCCCAATTGTGACCAGTGGTAAAAAAAAAGAAATAGAAGATGAAAATAGAAATTTACACATTGTCAAATCGATGAAAAATAGTGTGCAAGTTACAAAGATTTCAATTCTGAGCATGCAGTAGTGGTCTGTCGAGTTGAGGTACAAGGAACTTCAAACTGGAATTTCATTCAAATGGGCATGGTATTATTCGTAGACTCCACAGTAATCTAAAGAAATGACATCATTTCCGTTAAATAAAACGTCAAATGGTTTCAGACACCATTTTATCATTAATTTATCAATATAATTTTGTCATTATTGTTTATATAGGGTTTTTTAGAGGTTTGTTTTCCAATTGGCAACATTTTTTTCAACGGCAGCGAATTTGACAGCTGACAGCCGATTTGTGCTCAGATTGCTTGCCATTTCACTGTGAAGAGACTTAGGCCAGAACAACGCTTGCAAATTGTGCAAATTTATTTCGAAAATCGTGGTATCGTAATTATATTTAAACACTAATGACATGAAATTATTTTTCCAATAAAGGCAATTATCACAATGGCCATTACCACAATTTTCTATACCCTTTAAAGTTCTATACTCTTTAAAAAACATCCAATATTTATGCAGCAAAGTTAATTATTTAATTAAAAAATGTGTGTAGGTACATTATAATAAAATAAGATTTTTTCTAATAAGTATCTAGTCAGAATTTTTTTAAATACTATAAAAAATTTCTGAATACATATATCTTGTTTGAAAATAAATATTTAAACTATGAAAAAAGTTTATTTTGCAAGAAGGAATGCAAATTTCCAAAATAAAACTGAAAAGATCAGAATACTTTTATATGAAAATTAAAATCTGGTGAAAAGAATTGTTGTACACTTGGCAATAAGTCAGGTAAAATAAAAGTATTTTTACTATTAACCTTGAACGACCAGCATGCATGGCGCTGACGACCCTACAGAGTTGTTGGCCATGCAGACAAACGTTCTCGGGCCATCTATGCTCGTGACAAAATCCAGCCTCAGGGTGCTTTGGGAGCCACGGTGTTTGATGGCCTCTTCCTCTATAGTTTCATTCTCGTCCTTTAGCGACCAGTCAAATGTCACCTGGAAATATAAATTTATTGATTAATCAAAACTGCATACGTAGTTAGTTATGCATCAATCATAATTAATTTATGTTTATTTAAGTTTTGTTATCAAAAAAAGTACCCAAGAAACTTAAATAAAACATTGTAATTATCAAAATCATAATAAAATATCTGTGCATTTAAGTATCACCGTTTCAACATAAGATATGAAATGAAGGGCTGACGGTAAGAATTAGTGATGGTCAAACTACTATTTTAACAGGTTACGTATGGTACAGTTATTTGAGATTTGTATCGATGATTGGTAACTGAAATGTAACTTTTGTCTAGTCTTGATGGCTGCCCGTCGAATTGCAAAAAATCAGTTACTTATCACCGACACAAATCTCAAATAACGGTTAGTGTAACGCTAGTTAAAATACCATCACTAGTAAGAATACGGTATCCCTCATAATGAGAAGTTGAGATAAATAGTTATAATTATCAAAAATTTGAAGTGCATATGAATGTAAAGTTAATGGGATACCATTGACACTGCTATCTATAGATGCAGTTGAAAACTTTTTATAAAAAGTTGTCGTGTAAAAAAAGTGCAGTTGAAAACCGTCCTTAGGTTTTCACGGCCGTTCAGAATCTTCTGTGTCTAGTTTTCTGGGATATTCTGCCGTGTATATGTGACCTCTCTGGCCAACGTTTCGGATCCCATTGCAGGGTCCATCATCAGGGCTGATGTGATGAGTGAGTGTTGAAGTGTACTTTAAGTATTGCCTTGCAATACCGTACCGAAGTCAGAATGTCTCCAAATTTGTGTTATGTTAAATACTGGATTGCAGTACCGTGTCGAAAGCAAGGTCTTGATGTAGTGTGTTATGTATCTACTAACGGATGTCGGACTGTGCGGATCGTCGATTGTTTGTTTGTCGATGTTTTTAACTTAAGATCGTCATCCCTATTAATGTTTACCGGGTGCTTGTATATTTCAATTGCTTCTTCAAAGAATACTTAAACTACACTTCAACACTCACGCATCACATCAGCCCTGATGATGGACCCTGCAATGTGATCCGAAACGTTGGTCACATATACACGGCAGAATATCCCAGAAAACTATACACAGAACAGTTGAAAACCTTTTAACTGCTTTACAGTTGCAGCAACAGCAACAACTTGCAATAAAAGCAGTTATAAAACATCTTTTATAAGAGATGTTTTATAACTGATTGTGGGATAGTACTAGATTTTGACATTTTGTGGAATAAATAAATAAATATAAATTTTCTCCAAGATCATTTTTGACGATTTATAAGTAATCTTAACATACCTCTGTAGGATTAGCATTGGCTGTGCATATGAGAACTTTTTCATCTTCAACATCTGCCTGAGTTATTATACATTCTGGCTTATCTGAAATCATAAAATTTAAAATCAATACTCCACATCCTCATACATGCTCAATCTTATTCTAAAACATTAGAGCACTCAATTCTTATTTTTCTGTTTACATTCAATTTTCTGTATACTAAGTCAAAATATGCACTGTATTTTCTTTTAAATACATTTATATGAAAATTATTTTCATTTCACATCTATAAATTTCACTACACTCTTGAAAATCAACAATGACCATAGATGTTTGTGAAATGTGGATGCTTAAAATCACCCCATATTTTCAAAGGTCTTACTTTTCATAATTTTTTATCTAGTGAGGCAGGTACGGCACGTGCAGTGAGAACAAGATGCATGACTTTTCCTAAACATATATTTTGAAAAGAAACCCAAATAAGAGATATTTCTCTTAAGAGAGTTTTTTTATATAAAAAATAGAGACGTGACCACGGAATAAGTGTCGTATCAAAATTCTTACTATTTTCTAATTAAGCTAAATGCTTGTGCTATGAAAATAGGACTAACTTGCTGTCTGGAGTGAGATTTGAACCTGTAATCTTTGGATCACGAGGCGAGAGTCCTAACCACAAGACCAACAAGCTACTTGAATATCGAGATATATCTCTTAAGAGATATCTATCATAATAATTGACACATTATTCAGATTTTAATATTTCATAATATTCTACCAAATAAATATTTAATTTCGATTTTTTTTCCAAATACATATATGTTTAAATAAAAGTCATGCTTCTTCTTCTAACCGCCCCTGGTGATTAGTTGATTGTGGCTCCTGTCCAACTTTATATTTATTTAGTATTAAATTGTTAACGGAAATCACATTTGTATATCAAAGAAAATGTTTAGTCACGAAAGACTGTTTATTTATTATTGTGAATATAATTTCTTCCTGAACTAAACATAAAAACTAAAACATAAAAAAATACAATTTTTTATTCAATTTATTAATTTATGTTTAAGAAATGACATCACCTAATAACACCATAGAAAACTGGCTACTTTAACACAGGCAAAAATGTCTACCAAAACAGCCAAAACAAGGCTGATTGATTATCAGAGATGACACTTACTGCATCCTATACAAAAAAAATCAATGGAAACCTAATTTCTAACAGATATTTTATTTGAATATCATATTGCTGTGATTCAACTCTCATGTAAAATATTGTAAAAAATTGATAACTAACTTGTCAAAGTAAAAGTGATGAAATACCAATGTAATCGATGTGCCTGTGCTCAGAGCGATCATTACAGGTATGTACTTTCTCATTCGCAAAATGTAGTGCTACTAAATGTGTATAGCAATACCTTCTAATTACTTTTACATAGCTAACAAATGATTGATTTTTCAGTACACATATACAACAAATTAGTGTGTTGACAGTAGTCGTGACCAAGACTCTTTGATCTATCTATAATATAGTGCTAGTTAAAAAGAAAGTCCTTTTTAATCACAAAAGTATGTCTTGGTCATTTAATTTATAATACTTACACATGACATTAAGGTACGTTGTAATCTGCACAGTTCCATGTTTATTAGTGGCTTCGCACACTAAATCTCCACTCTCTGTTCTCTGCACTCCCCTTTTCAACACCAAAGCATAACCGTTGCTCAAAATTTCCTTGGCAGGCTCCGTCGGCTCTGAGCTTTCAGTCTTCTTGCTTGGGTCATCGTTCTGTTTGGACTTGGATGTGTTGTAACGAAGCCATACGTATGTTGGTTCAGGCTTTCCTCTGAACAGAAAGAAAAGAAATATACATTTTATTAAATACATTTACATCTTAGTGTACATTATAATATTATATACATATTTCAATTAATTTTTTTGATAATTATAAGTATGTCGATTAGGTGTTAGATAATGAGTTTGCATTTAGTTTTCAGCTACCTATACTGTACTTATCATATGTCAATAAATTCAACATCTTATTTGTTGATTTGCTAATAACATTTTCACTTGTGATTTGAAACTGAATGAGATAAAAAAAATGAAAACTTACTTTGCTGAACAGAGTACTTTCTCAGGAACGTGATCTTCATTGACTGACACAACCTTGTTTGACACAGTCATGTTCTCTGGTGGAACTAGAAAAGATAGTATAAATAATGCACAAATATTCACACCAAATATAAAATAAATTATTATTTATTTTGCAACACAGTTTAACAATATCATCAGCAATTTTTATTTTATTTAATTTTGCCATGATGATATGAATATATTTTGTTGTGCTTGATGGTCTAGCAGTTAAGGCACTCGCCTAGTGAAGAGGTGGTCGCGCCGCATTCCTGAAGACCATCAAGTTATTCCTATTTTCATAGCACATGCATTTAGTTTAGTTTGAAAATACATAGTAAATAAATATGATACATTTTTCATGTACATATGAATACATATCTATTTTAAGAGAAAAAATATATGTTTGTAACAGTATGTCAAATGAATGAATGAAAATAACACAATATTTATTCATCTATGTATTTATATCTGATTAAAGGTATGTTTTATCTTTAAATTTTATCACTATAACAATAGTTAATTCGAAATTCAAGGAAACAAAAAAAAATTGCACTGCGATGGCGAAATTTGCAAAAAATCGAAAAGAAGAAATCAAATAACTTGCTAACAACAATCAAATTATGTGACTAAAATATAATGATTTATGATGCAAGGGTCTAAAATATATTTTGAGTTCCGAATTATGTGTCCTAAAAATTTTACATTATCGTTGTTTGAATTAACGGGATTTTACTATATTTCCTTTCATTCTTACAAGCTTAAATTATATATTTTTAAAAATACTTTTACATTTTATTCATAAATATTACAAACTTACATTCAACTGAGAATGTAGTTGAAGAGTTGACAGCTGGTCCAACACCATTATCCTGAGAAGCGCAAGTGTAAACAGCGTTGTCCAACAGGCGATCTAATACCTGATCTGGCCAATTAGTCATGTTGAATACCTGCAACGATATACATAATAATAAGAGTGTACCTTGCACCCTAACATTTCTGTTCTGATTTTGTCTCTATAATTTTGATCAAACAAATACATATTCAAAGTCAAATTTTCTGTCATTTTTGTAACATTATGCAATATGCCATTAATCACCTCAACTCACCAATTGTGATTGAGTAGACTCGAAGTAATTATTGTTGGACTCAGGAGACAGGGGTGTATTCACCACGGTGTAAAGAGACTGACTTGAGTTCAATGATGTTCCGTTCTTCATCCACGTGACCCCGCAGAGCGGGGAGCACTCCACACGACACGTCAAAGATATTTCCTGAAATTTAATTGCTCTCATCATACATGGTTGATAAGGCAAATGCCTTCACTTAATATTCTTTCAAATTGCGAGACTCGTGTGAATTTATTTTGTGGTGTGTAAGTGGTGTAATTTAATGGTGGATTTGATTGTGAAATGCCTAAATCAATACATCACAATACAAAACAATGCCTATAAATGTCCTGGACAGTAAAAAGTTAACAAGTATTCATTTATATTCTATGGATTTGGCAATATAATAAAATGGCTGTAATCTTAACATAATAAGTTATCCACAACCAGAAATAAAGATACTTTACTTCATTTAGGAAATGCTTATTATGTGTATATGTATATAATTTGTACACTTTCAACAAGATTGAACTCATAACAAAGTTTTAAAAATGTATATACGTGTTTAAGTACTAAAATGACTTACAGATGAATTATACTGAACCCCCGTGTCCTGTGGAAGACTTTTGATGAAAGCGGGAGGAGCTGAAATTAAAATTCGAATCTGTTTAGATATATCATCACACTTCATTCATTAGATTCACAATTCATTGGATTTACCTACACCCAACTATTTTTTTAATGCATTCTATCGAAAACCATGTAAAAAAATTGTGTTAAAAAAATTGTGTTAAAAAAATAATATATACAGGAAAGGAAAGTTTGTGGAATGAAAGAGTGATTGTTGATGTTGATGTTTATTTTTCATCAGAAATGTGCTTCGGGAGCAAGTGGAGATATACAAGTCACAAGTAAAATAAGGAACAAAGAAAAACTGTTGGCAGGTAGCACATGTCTGCGCGATGCAATTGCGGACTGGCGTTGTGGTATCGCCTGTCTTCCTACCAGGACTTTGTTTGTTCCCGATTGTTTACAGGTGAAAACAGATCCCCAAGTACTTGTTACATAAACCTAAACATAGCCGCAAACATGTCTTTACGTCTTTGTCGCTTTTATTCTATTCAGGTTGGGGAAAATTGCTTGATACACATTTTTTACCATAATATTACTACATATTACATTCTTAACTTCTGTATATCATATGTTTCTTCTACATGTAGACATGGGATGTGGGATAAATCAAGGCTTTCATTTGGAATATGTATTTGTCATTTTGGAATATATTAATGATATTCACAAACGTTCAAACTACAGAAGAATAGGATAAAGCTATACTGTTAAATTGTATTTAATTCTTACCCATGACATCCACATAAACTATAGCTGGCAATCCTGCACCAGCTTCGTTGACAGCTCTACAGGTGAAATTAGTTTCTGTTTCCAAAGTTACAGGGTCTATAATCCACTGCGGGGTATCCACATTTGATATTAACTGAGTACCTCTGTACCACTGATAACTAGGAAAAAACAAAATGAATTAATAATAATTTTAATGTTATTTCATCAAACATTTTCAATTTTGTTCAATCAAGGTAGACATGACTTACGACCATTCGTACTTTCGACGAAAATTATTTTTTTTAAATTGTATAAATTTTTTAAACTTTTCGTCAAATATATATCGTACACACATATCTTGCACACTTCTGCAATTTATTGTGTCATTTTTTGTTTTGTTATTTATTTATTTATTTATTTATTTGTTTACGCCCATTAGGCTTTTACATAAAGAGTATAAAATAAATTTCAAAAAGCACATACATTAAAAGTTTCAGGAATAGCACCAAATCATGAGTATAAAAATTAAAAATGTAGAGTAGGTAACGAGCAGCAATGCGTAAAGGCTTTTACATAAAAAAATATATCATAAAATTAAAAAGAACATACATTAAACAATATAAATTACAAGTAGCAAATTATTAAAAGTACCAGGAATAGCACCAAAACATGAGTTATATAGTTACCCTTCGCGTGTGCTTTTGTAAGGTAGCTAATTGTTTTGTTATATATATATGTATTATGTAAGTACTTAGTTTACTCGCAGTATTAATTGGAAATTTTACTTTATTTTACATTGATTTGTGATATTTTAGTTCCAAAATGGCTGGTAAGACCAATGAAAGAAAAAGAAAGACTTAAGACTTAGAGATGAAAAAGAAGAGGTAAGTACAATTTGGTCAACAATGAAATCTGGAAGTTGATAATGAAGATGTAAATCAAATTTTGAAAAATAATATGGAGGAACTCAAAAATCAGGACCTTACTGAAATTGAGGAACGAGTGTGGATAAGTCAGAAATATTGAAAAAAAAATGCAAGCTTTGAAGTTATAGTTTAGCTTATCTCCATATCTTAGGACATTGATATTAGACTATTTACAACTCATAATTTAGACATCTACCTGTAAGGTATTATTGGCTAGCTTGTTACACCCTGTATATATTACGATATAATTGATCATGGTACTTCAATAAAGCTTTCACTGGATTTTTCACTGTGTTTCTTGCCATTCTAACAAAAAAATCTAATTGTTTCTCTATAAATGTACTTGAACAAACCAACAAAGCAATTTTTAAAAATTACCTTATAGGTAAAGGTCTGCCAGGATCTTCTACAGAGCACATGAGCGTGACAGATTGTCCCTTGACCACATCCAATGGTGCGTACACTAGTTTAGCTGGTCCGGGTTCATCTAAAAATATAAAAAACTTATACATATACTTAATTCACACGTGAATTTTTTTCAAGGACCTGGTGTAGCAAAAATACATCTCCAGATGACTGCATTTTCTAATGACATGCAGTCTACATAACTATTATGCCAATAATATCCACTGCTTATTAATTACTAGTTTTACTAACCAGCTATGCCCAAGATTTGGATTATTATTATATTAATTTCATACTCTAGCGCACATAAAAAATAAAGTATTTTAAAAGTTGTGAACAAAACTGTGACACGCATACTCTCTTAGATAAATTGTCTAGTACTCACAGTACACAATGAGCTCGGTATCATTGCTTCTCGGTCCCCAGCCAGCCAAACTCTTCCCCTGACAAGAATAGTTTCCATGGAAGGATCTGGCCACCTCCTGCAGCAGAAGTCTGCTAGGCTCCACACCCGAACACATGTCCACTGTGGAGCCAAAAACTACACCATAAATAAATTGTGCTGATATAAGAGATGACATCACGCGACTCCACCGGACGGAACAAAATTATTCATGCAAAACGCAAGTTCTATAACATTTTTAGTTTTTGAGATATCTTTATTTTACTTTAAAATTTTTGTTCAATTTTACTCAAATTTTTATTTGCATACATTGAAAAAAAAAGGAAACCTCTTTGTTGTACAACACTACAATTTACATTTGTTTAGTTATGTTAGTACATATTATGGATTTATCCATAGTAAATGCTGGCAAAATATGTATTTGTAATAGTTCTATTACCTGAAGAATTATCGGTGCTATTACAATGAGGCAATTGTTTCAGCAATTCACCGTCCAGAAACCACTTCACTGACAACAATAGCGTTGGATTGCCCTTCACCACCCCGCACTCTAGGGTCACATTCTGCACTGCTGACTCCACCACGTGTTCCTCGGAGTCCATTGTCAGCTGCACTTCTGGCTTGACTTAAAGCAATTAGAAAAACTTTTGAAAAAAGAGTGAATATAACAACATATTTTGTAAAGATAATCTGTGCTATCAACTTATAAATAGCCTTCTAATTATATTTAACGAATTGTTAAAGACAGAAAACAAAAAGACAAAAAGTAAATATTTTGAAATTCTTGTTGTGTCTGTAGCTCAAAGTTAGCTTAATATTAATTTTTATAATTGAAAAATCAGAATAAAGAAATAACTCACAATGAACATCCACGTAAACACTCTTCTGGCTTACAGAGCTTCCTACAGAATTCTCCAACTTGCATGCATAATTGCCAATGTCTTCTTCTGAGGAATTCTTGATGAGAAGACCTTGCTGTTCCAGATCGCCACCCTCATAGTGATCGGGCTCCGCTTTGGTGTCCAGCTCCACATCATTCTGGAGCCTGATAAACAGAAAATCCAGAATAATATATTTTTTTATTCAATTAATATAGAGTAATAATACTTTTACCACATTTGAAAAGTATTTGTCTATGTAGATTAAATTACATACACATAGATTATTAAAAAATATTCATCATAATGATGTTTATACTATGTAGGTATTATAAAATTCTAAGGAAATAAAGGGATATAATATATATCATGTAAAGAATACATATGGTTCTCATGTATGTATGCACGTGGTAGGAAATTCATTACTGATCTTTGAATGTAAGATTCTAAGAATAATATTTGGAGCCAATAGCGGAAACATGGTGTGGCTTACATACCAGTAATCCCTTATTTTCCCAAACTTTTCAAGTTTGTATATGCCAGTTGTAATTTTAATTTTAACATATTTCTTACCAAGCAAGAGATGACAAGCCCCGCACGAGTTTGATGACAGAGTAATAAACAATAAGATATATTAATTATATTCAAAATAAAAGTATCATGTAACATACCAAGTGACGCTTAACAATTCCGCAGGGTTGGCTTTGTATTCACAGAAGAGAAGAACATCGGTAGTCTCATTAACTGTGATTTGGTCCGGAGACACGGACACCACTGGTGGATCTGAATAAATTTTCAGTGCGTTTGAAATGACGTGATTTCGACTGTGATTTGGTCCGGAGACATATTCATGGTTTGCATGATATGAGTGTTGTATAAGAAGAAAAATAATGATAATTGTAATGAAACAAAATAAGCATTGTTTCATGGTTTTCAAAATTACATCAAACTTTCATGCAATACATATTATAAGACAATGCTTAATAAAAATGATGAGTGTCTGTTCTGACTGACTGAATAATACAAAAGTACATCTCGTTTAAAAGTACCACAGTGTCTGTTTATTTAATCAACTGTCAATATTAAATGTCAATGAGTAACAAAAGTTGTGTAAATCAGAAAAGAAATTGCGTATAAACATTTATGCATTATCATTTCATAATATTTTAATCAATAATCAAATATTTAATGATGTCATATCATATCATAAAGAATTTTAATAACATGTGGAAAATACACCTGTTTTTATTCAATTTCTTAGATTTCTTTGTTTAAAGTACAGTGAATAAAATAAAGACGGCTTTCTTATAAATTATAAACTTGACAACATAATTTAAATACAAAATATATAAATCATTATTTTAAAACATTTAAACTTTATATAAACCACATTGTTTATTTTGAACTTTGATCAGTTTCGATACCACTCAATCTTTAACACAATGGATGCACCATAACTTTGCATAAATAAATAAAGGAATCTAGTCTCAGATTCAGTGATGGGAATGTGGGGTGAAGATTCACAGGGAGACATTGAAATAGGGTAACCGGTTATTTGTTAAATTCAATTGGTTATTTATTGTACCGGATTTAAGGTTGAGAGATTTTTTGATTTTTAACATTTCTTAATTGATATGTAAAATTCCAATGCCTCTTTTTTTAATGTGTGACTTGTCACTAAAAGATGGTTTGCGAATTCTGAAAAATGATTACTATTAAGTTATATTTTTAATTATGTCCAACCGTCAAAAATATCAATAAATTCATACTACTTATATAATATTCATACTACTTATATAAGAAATGTAAAATAATGGTGTAGAACACACAATTTTAAATAAACTTACAAAAATAATGATATCAAAAGTGCTTAGCTATTTTATTAACAGGTCTAAAATATTGTGTGAACTCACAATGCACATCCAATACTTGAGAAGCATTGAGCATGGCATCCCCTTGTTCAGTCGGCGCCGCTAGTTGCCGCCCCTCACAGTTGAATGATCGCCCGTGCTCCCATCTTGTAGCCCAAAATGAAAGCCGAGAGAGAGTTGTGTATGTTCCATCATCCTTTAAATAGATAAGCTAAAATTAATTTTCTTTATAATATTTCGTTTACACCATACTTTAAATTGTCGTCAGTTTAGGAGAAGATTATCACAATACAAAATCATACTATTACATGGTACAAAATGATTGAATACGCAGACTGTCACAAGTCACAATCGCTGTCTAGCATTTCTACATAAGCTACAATTTGTAATTCTCTTAATCACAAATTTAAAATAAAAGGATGCGAGGTTTTATAAATGGAACAATAGGTGCTGAGTTAAGCCACATGGGCAGAGAATGTAGTCAGGACATCAAAAGTAATAAAAAACGAATAAAACAAAATCCTAACTATATAAGAATGTATAGGAAGGTCCCCTCAGGTCCGACTCCTTCTGAGAGGTTTCTCGTGGTTCCCTCTCCACAAAGGCAAATGCGAAGGAGTTACAAAAATTCCACGGACAAATCCCTCCCGTTCCAACAAAGCTGGTAGTAGCTAGAGCAGAATACCTGAACTCCTATTGATTTACTTTATAAGCCTTGTATATAGCAAGAAAGGCCAAAAATAATTGTAACTCACATCTAAAAGAAAGAAAGCCACATGTGCTCTGTGTTCCAATCTATGTGTTCAAAAAGGTTCAGCAATAGATAGGCATGGACTACATTAAATTAAATATTTATTCATAAAAAGTGTACATGCATTATAATAGTTCAATTATCTAAGTGAGATTATAATCTTATAGGCTTATTCGACAGGTATATTCTAGAATTACAATGGAAGTATATGTCCCTGCTAGCCACAGAAAAGCACTTGTCATAGGCTTGTGGGTCGGCTTTGCTATGCCATAGTAATCTATATTTACTTTAACTTAATTGTGTAAAATATGTTTCTAGAAACTCGTCCAACTCATTCAAACCTTTTCCCCGACTTCTAAATAAATAAACAATATTCTTCTTTATGTCTCTTTGTCTATTTAACAATGTCTCTTTGCGTCATCTAAGCGACACTGCACTAAAAACTAGTCTCCAACAACTTACCTGCAACTCTGTAGAAGTGAGCGCCTGGTCGGCTGGCACTGCTTGAGTTCCGTTGCTCCAGGACACAGCAGCCGGTGGTCTGGCTCCTGAGGTCTTGCACTCCAGCGTAACCTTACTGCCCTGGACCACATGGTGTTCCACTCCTGATATGCCGATCTCTGTGGGTAGCACTGGAGACAAACAGGTCAACTGAATAATTAATAACTCTGGAATTTTGGTAGACTTTAGAATTAAAAAATTGATTTAGCTTTACAAGAAAATATGATATAGGTACAATAGATGAAAATTCAGTTTTAAGTTCAGCTAGGTTCGACATACATATATATTTCTATATAGTCCTACATGCATAGATGTTTTATTTGTTACTAATAGTAATATTCCAACTGTTAAAAGTATTTTAAAATCACCATGTCTGATGTGCGAGTGCGACATAACTAAGAGACTCAGTTTGGAAAAAAATTTAAAAGAAAATGTTTATTCTAAAAAATACTTCTTCTTTACTAGGGAATTTAATGATCAAAGAATAAATACTTCAACTGCAGAATAAATGTGTCTTAAACAGTCATGATGGAGACATTCTTCCACAGTTATTCATTCCCCTCTCCTAAAAAACTAATCTAGTTCAACCCTGTATATATTTTATACTCTGTGGTAGAACACTGTTTTTATCGTTACATATATGTATTCTTACATATTAGATCCAGCTGCAACTCCAAGAGCATGGGTTGTGGAAGCGCCTCTGAAGTGGCAGAACATTTAAGTATCTTCCCCTGAAACTCTCGCTCCACTTCCAGAAGTAGGCGGTTTGTCGTCACGGCTTCTGCACCTTCTCCAGATGTGGATGTATCTCCTGGAAATAAATGTAAGTCCACATGATTTACATTGACATACAAAGATTCAAGAGCAATATGTACCTATATGTCAACCGATGAGAGTTTTGGTATGATCATCTCATTCTGTTATCATCTGTCTTCTTCTTTTATACAGAGCCTATTGTAGTACAAATGAAACAGAAATATATATTTTTACATGAGTCATACAAAATCTTTCGGCAGTTGACCTATATAGTATTATTAGCTGTTCAAAGGAGAAGATTTAATTTTTTTATTGATTAATCATAATAATTTAAGTAAAATTAAATAAAACAAAAACATGTGAAAGAATCATTAAAATATCTCTATAAATGAAAGAGTCGTGAGACTTTAAAGTTGCAAAAATAATTTCGTTTCATGCGACGGTCCGCATGTGACGTCACTTGACCTAGACGAAGTGGCTCGTATTCGCTTAGTCCTGTGGTGTGACAAGGTCAAATGACGTCACAGGCTACAGTCGTCCTGTGCTAAAATACGTGAACTTAAATAATCTATTTTTCTTCTTCTTCAAATGTAGCAAATTTATTTTGTGGTAACATAATTATAATTAATATAAATTAACTTTGTTTAAATATAATATTTTGATCTATACTTTGATTTTTAAATATTATTTTTGTTTTCCTGATGAAGAAGCCATTGGCTTCGAAACATGTTGATTTTTTTCAATAAATAAGTGGTTTAAACAAAGTTAATTTATATTAATTATAATCTATTTTTCATTTATTGGCAGATTTATTAATTTTGATCTATATTTTAATTCCATAAAGTTAAATATAGTATTACCGACATCGTGAAACGTATCCATTGTAGAAATGAAAAATGCAGTCTTTTGTCTATGAATAAAAAAAAAAATACTAGCAAATAGTAATAAAAGAATTTAGTATTATTACGTTTCTGTGGCAAGCTTATACCCATAAATATAATTTTTTGTCTTAGCCATAAAAGTTTCTCAGGTATTAACAATATTTAATATGAACTAGGTTCAATAAAATGCTACTTCTTTATTTATTTATTTAACTATGATTTATTTAACTTTATTTATTTAACTTTGTTTATTTAACTTTATTTATTTAACTTTGTTTATTTAACCGTGACCTAAGATGTAAGATTGGGATCCTTAATTTTTGGCAACATCTCAAAACAAAAGAGTTACGTCATTGTAAGAAAATCTTATGTAGGGAAAATCTCATAGTAGCAAATATTTTTTTTAACATTCCTGACTTGTCTGTTGTAAAACGGCTATCACGAAAGTAATTTATCTTGAATATTAAATATTCGTTCGTTTTGATACAAGTTGAATAAAATTATTACAATCTTGCAGAAATTTGAAAAATATTTTTTTAAAGAGGTTATTTTATTGTTTAGTTATTTTATTGAACTTGTATTAAAGCGAATGAATTTTTAATATTCCATATAAGTTATTGAATGATAGTCTAAAGTTTTACAAAAAATATGTCAGAAATATTGAAAAAAAATGCCAACTTTAATGTCACTTATCTGCGTAACTGACGATATTTCACCCAAAGTGTAAAAAGTATTTCCTATTCAAAATTGAATGTAGAAGACTTCCCCGGAGTTTTTGCTACTAAGTACGAGACAGCCTGTTTATAAAATCACATATCTTGTTTCAACAGAGCTATGTTTCATTTTTCTTGTGAATAGGTGACCCTTTTATTAACAAATAAACATTTAAAAAATTTAATGCAGGAAGTTAATTAGTTCAATTAACAATAGTTAATTACTGTTATATAACAATCATTTTGCAAAGCCACAACGTCAAACTATTTTTTAAAATGGTTTTAAACACTGGTTTTCGGATTTCAATTTTAATTTATCATATGGGTAGAAACGATAAAAAAAAATTTTCTTCACTGTTCGTCAAATCAAAAATATTTTTATCATTTTGAAAACATTTTTGAATGCATCTTAACACCTGTAAATTTAATATCACTTTTTTATTTTTTTTACCTGCAATATCTTCGTCCCCGATGGTCCAGAGCAACTGAGGAGTCGGTCTTCCTCCCTTTGCCTGACACTCGATGGACACTTGAGTTCCTTCCAGCAGCCCTCCCAGTGCGGATCCCTGTTTCACCTCATTTCCAGCCTGGTCCACAATGTTCAGGGCTGTCGGCTTCACTAGAATATAAAAAAATATTATTAGTAAACATCACATTAGTCATCCAAGTTCAGCATTTATCACTTTCACGGAACTTTTCTACCCTGTTTTTCCGATCAGTATTATTTTCTAATTATTCTACTTAAAGTATGTAGTAAATTATAATACTGAATATCAGCTTATACTACCGTTGAATCCTGGACGATAGTGCGTAAAAACATAACGAAACCTTCAATAAACCGAAAAAAAAAATTGCATTTTTGCATCTACTTTTGCATTGATCTTTATTGTACAAACGTTTAATTTTTAAAAAAATAGAGATGCGAACACGGAAACGTGTCACATCAATATTCTTACTATTTTCAAACTAAGCTAAGCGCTTGTGCTATGATAATAGGACTAAGTAACTTGCTAAAACGGAGTGAGGTTCGAACCCGCGACCTCTGGATCACGAGGCGAGTGTCCTAACCACAAGACCAACAAGCTACCTTCTTTATATTTCTCTTTTCTAGGTCGCTGTAGCTAGTGTCGGTCCGCAACACTAATTGTGCAAATAAAATAGAACAGTAATTACTACCACCTGTTCTTTTCATTTAAAACAACCCCGTATTCCCAAAGTGGGAATACACTGCAAATTATAATTATTTTTTAAAAAGCAAAGCTAAAATAATACATCAGCTACAATAAATAAAAAATATATTAACAAAATACGTATAGTTAAATATTAATCTGTGAAAATGTAGTTAAATATTAGTATGTGCATTACCGCGCTGTAGGCAAAATATTCAAAATACGTTTGTTTGCCGATTACCATTACATGTTAAAATAAAAATTGTTGAAAAATATATTTATTTTGAATCGTTTAACTCATTTGTAACTAACAATTATTAAATACAAAATAATAAAAATGTAGAAAAATAGTTTAATTCATTTGCAACTTACAATTATTAAATACAGAATACAGAATTGATACATGTCGTAGCGCGCTTTTAAGTTTCCTATTTTCGCGGCAGTATCTTCCGTGTCCATTCTCTTTATGATTTTTTTCTTCTTTTTTTGTAGTTCTGGTTGTACTTTGCCCTCAAATATCGTAACATTTTAAGCAAATCGTGAAATTTTAAAAAAATTTCTATCTTCTATTTAAGTTTTTCGAGATCATATATCTTAGAGATTATACATATATATATATATATAGAGATTAAAATGAGTTGTATCACATACAATGATCTTTAAAACAACACTTGATAAACTCTGATCCCATTTATGTACATATCGCACCTTTGCGGAAAGACAGTGATATTTCGAGAAAATGTTTTTTTTTTGCAAATTTGAAACCACCGCGTCGAGTTCTACGAACTCCAAAAAAATGGCATTGTTTGCCCCAATGATATCGTCAATGGTTTGCCTCACAAACGGCTGAGTAATGAAAGAAAGAGACAAAATATCACTGTAATTCAAAATTTTGAAAGTAGTCTCCTGTAAAATCATTCATTTCGAAATATCACAGTCTTTCCGCAAAGGTGCGATATGTCGAATCCGGAATGTCGAAAATCGTAGTTCATTTTACGCTTGCACGGTTTACGATGTCTGTTCGCTATGAATGCTAAAACTGTACTACTAGCATAAACTTTCATCCTTTTTCTTTAAAATGATATCAAGGTAGCGCTAATTTTAGTCTAGTTATTGAAGTTTTGAAATTACTTCGACAGTCGCTCAGGGCGCAATTGCCTCTCCACACTACACCAATTATAAAGGCGTTTTGACATCAAAAACAAATCGATTTTCTTTGTTGACTTTTTACACCTGTCTGTTTTGTTAATAATTCAACAGCGCTGGAGTGTCGGGAAAAACACCAAAGTGGACCAAAACATTGAGAAAACATGAAATATCTCGAAGCCAGCCGCGGCTGCTTACGAAGATGATTGACAGGAAAACAAATTTATCGGATTTCTTCTCTAAGTGCTTTTGGGTGCTTCCTTTTCGACCTTCCCGGGATATTACAGATTATTCATCTCGCTGAAACAAACGGCCGTCGGTCCCTCAAAAATGTAATATTAAAATATCCAAATCAAATCATGTCAGAGGTAAATGGTCCGGGACGGAGTGCTCAACGAGATTAAACGCTTTTAAAAGGAATTGATAAATGACCTATACACTAACAGTACGTACAAGTGTTACATTTCCAAATTTTAATGGTATCTAGATGCTCAAATTTTTGGGAATACTTTGAAAAATGTTTTAAATATATGATATCAAAAATTTTTAGCTGTACACAACGTGACAAAGTCTATAATATTTTATAGGTAGATAAATATACTTGAAAAGTCTTTACATATATTTATTTATTTATTTATCGGAATATGATTATTGGTGTCTGAGATTCAGGAAAATAAGATAACGTGCGAAACATTGGTTGGTAATAATAATGTTTTAATTAAACGAGTACCTATAAGAGTTTATGAATTTGGGAGGTGTGGATGATTTATTTTTATCTTCTGCATTTTTTGAAAGGTTTTTGTATAAGTACACGGTATTCTATGGAACGTATCCATCGTGTAAAAACAATCCAATATGTTTTTTCGTGTCGTGGTTAGGGAGGAGTGAATGGAAACACTGGAAATTAATAAGTGAATTATTTATTAATGATTAATTCATTATTCAATGTACAGAGTCACTTAACACAGCTTTCTTTAAATTACACTATTTTGCGATATATCACTCGTATATGAACACTTTATTATCGCTGGGTAACACGTATTTATCGCTTGCTAGAATGTTCCGTTCTATCGCTTATTTATTTCGCCAATCAGGTATTTCGCTCGATGTCTGTCGCTTCACAATTCATGACTGGCCACTTTGGGCGTCATCCCGCAGCTCGCGCGTATTTCGCGCTGATTCGAAC
Organism: Agrypnia vestita; assembly: GCA_016648135.1. Classification (NCBI taxonomy): domain Eukaryota; kingdom Metazoa; phylum Arthropoda; class Insecta; order Trichoptera; family Phryganeidae; genus Agrypnia; species Agrypnia vestita. The sequence continues at coordinate 71,083 of JADDOH010010613.1, forward strand.
TGTCCGTATTTATATCTAAATGCTGATATGTTCGTACGTTCTAGATTATTCTACTGTTAAGAAGAAGGTCCTCGTTGCTTCAGTTGTTTGTAGATGTTTCGCGAAGGTTGTAGTTAATTGTATATTTCTGTAGACCGTTCTCAATGTTTCCATAGAGTTTTCCAAGTGACGTATTACTAGGGCTTCGGACATAAATTATTTTTTAGCATTTCGTTACAGTTTTAATAATATAATAATAAAATATTAAATGAGTATTACCTAGGTGTAGATAAATTTCAAAGCTTTTGATAAAATATCTAACGCAAAATAACAGATGTTTAAAATCACGAATAGTTTCTCAAAACGCAATTAAATTGATGATAAAAAAAAGTAATTTTCCATTTTTATTTTAACTTGAAACGATTTTTTTTTTGTTTTTTTTTTTCAATAATAAACTGCCGCTAACTTTTGAACAGCATTAGATACTAAAATGAAATATGATCTCGAACCGAAAGCGTAATCAGGTGTGTATATATAATGTACACATCTCAAATAACAATATAGTTCAACATTCTCTTTGGTAAACGCGTATTCAGTAACAGTATGTAAACGATATCATGATGGAGTCGTTGACTTACTTAGGGTCTTGAGATGGATGGCGGTGACCGTGTTGCAATCCTCCGAGGGCTGGATGTACGTCAGCTCGCACTTGTACACGTCTTCATCCTCCAGCTGAGTTGGATATATCTTCAGTTCTCCGGGCACCGACAGGGACACTTGCATCCTGGAAGAAGAAAAGGATCGAAAGTTGCGTTACTCAAAAACTTCCGTAAAGCTGATCTCACAGCGGCAATGAGCAATTTTCCCTCCAAGGTGTGCGTGTGTGCGGCCTTTACGGGGGGGGTAAGGTTAATTCGTACAAAAAATGCATGTTTTTGTGAATTTTTTGTGACGACACTGTTAAAATCTCTTTATTAAAACCAATAGTACATTAAAGTATGATATTTGAAGAATATTTTGTAAAATTTTCAAGACGAAATATTAAAAAATACGGCAATGGCAGCAATTATTCGGACGTGTCTCAGAAAAAAGTAGTATTGCGGTGTCCATCATAACTTGGTGCTAGATCATCTGAAATCAAAAAATCAAAGTTCATTCGTTAGATAATAGATTTTCCCAGGTAACGCTGGGAGGGTTTTTTGAAATTTCAATTTTTCAAATTTTTGGAACACTTTGAAGGGAAAAACGCGATTTTTTGCGAAAAATATCGACTAATTTGTTATTAAAAAATATAAATTAATAACAAATTTGAAAAAAAGTCTCCAGCGTTACCTCGTAAATTAAGTACAGAAATAGTGTTCAAAATTTCAAAAGGATCGGTGTAGTAGTTTTGAAGTTACGATGGACACCGACTTTGAAAACGTGATATGTGGGGAAAACGCTTTAAAGTTTTGCACACTGTAAAATTCAAAATAAAACTCAACACTTATTTTATACTTGCACATAATCGTCGATGCGATGTTCACACAGCAAAGAGCTTTCATCATCAGCATCTTTTTGTCCTTGTCTACGCAAAACTCTTCCAATACAAATAGCACGTCCGGTAGTCCTCAGGTGAGCGCGTCTCTTAGCTGCCCGAGCAGGTATAGAAAATCAGTTGAGTATCGCTCAAATGTTCATAATTTCGTCAATTTTGCTCCGATTGACTTGAAATTTTGACAAAATATTCTTGCGATGTTATGCATTCATTTAAAAAATTAAAAATAAAATGCAAAAAAAAAAAGTTAAAAACCTTACCCCCCCTTAAGAGCACTTATAAATATTTGTCCGCGCACACGCACCCAACCTCGGCACACAGAAATAAATACGCGAAACCAAAATTTAGGTTTGACTTAATACACCGAATATTGACCAACATTTTATGAATGATTTACCTATTGGACTCTAATGTGATGCAGTACTAAAATCGGGTAAGAATTTTGTGCAATTAACTTACACATATACTCCCTAATTAGTTTGTAATTTATTATGCGGCATAATCCCATCCCAGTTATAATAATTTCCATCCGTCCTTCCGTAATTTCGTTTGAATTTATGGTTGAAAAAGTAACCCATAAAAATCAAGTTTTTATTATACTCCCTTTCTTTGTAAAATATAACAACAATTATAGACGAATTAAAACATATAACATAACACTAAACTTACAGTAATTTAATATATTTCTAAAATGTCAGATGTTTTGAGCTTTGATAAGACACTTCATGCTTTGAAGATAAAATTCTAAAAATATTTGTCAGTCAATTTAGATTTTCGACATTCGTAGTGAAGTACCTATTATGTTATATTTATTATAACGACGGAGTAATTCAAATTTAGAAAATATTCAGCGACGTTATCGGGCCGCCGTTGCTAATCAAACTTTTCTAATGATTCCAATTTGAAAAAAACAATAAAATTTCTAAAAATCCGAAATTATGCTATAATTATTAAATTTTTTAACGAAAGTTTGATAGATCTTCTTGATCGTCGCCACGAGTCTACTTGCCAAGTTTCAGATCGATTGCATCACGGGAAAAGGGTCAAAAATCGATCCAATTTTTTTTTTTTTTGACGGCAAGCCGGCAAGCAAGCAAGCAGACGCCTTGAGTTAATATAGAGGGAGTAAAAACGAAATTAAACGGCCGGAGATGAGGCTTGAACCCCGGGCGAGCAAACTCGAACGCGGAGACCTACGGAAGTTGAGATCACCCTTCAAAAATAGACGTCATATAGAACTTAGTTAAGACGCAAACCATGTGTACCCAAAAAAAATATACAGCGCACGATATATTTTCTAAAATATTTCATTTTTTGGCGCCTGAGATTTGCCATTCGTTTTTTCTCTATCTGCTGTGATGTTATTGTAGTAAATTTCAAATCGAATAACTGAAGCTATACCTACTTAATTTTTTTTTATATTTGCAATGTGATTTTATTTTAAAAAAATAGGCTTCTTTAAAAACAATTTGTATCTGTCAAAAAATAACACTATTTTTTATAATGTACATTGTTTTTTTTTGTGTATAAGTTATGTTTTTCTGGAGTCATACGCTCACAAGTTTTGTACGTTACCCTACTAGATTTATTAATTTTAAATTGCAATATCTTATTTATAAATAATAATCTTTGACTTATCGAACATAATACACACTTTTCGTTCTACAATTTATTTACACAAAAGTAGGGGTTAAACATGTACATCACTTTTCTACATAGTCACCTCCCTTTTCAATGCACTTTGTTCAGCCGTCTACAAACTTGCGAACTCCTTCCAAGAAGGGTTTTCGGTTGTGCCGTTTCCTGCGCATCTGTGGGAAATCAACAACCTCAAACAGCACCCTTGAACAGCCGAAAAAGGTGAAAGTCGAATGGAGCAGGATCTGGTCTGTAGAGAGGGTATTCCAGTGGCTCAAAATTCAGCTTATTGACGGTTTGAAGAGTGTGGCGAGCCGCATGCGGGCGGGAGTTCATGTAACTACAACGATTTCTTCGACAATAGACCTCGGCGTTTATTTTATTTTATTTTATTTGGGAAACACACAGTACAATTTTAATTTTTTTTTATATAATATCAAAAAAAATATTCGTGAGTATGACCAGTAAAGTTTCCCCGAAGCTGGTAAAAGAAAAACTAAATAAAAAACAATGATAAAGAATATGTGATAAATAATAAATATTTCAAAGATTTAAATTACGATAATGCATAAAATGGGAGGGGTGGGGAGAGGGAGGGAATGGGATTCAATTAAAGAAGTATCAAATCAATTGTATAAATGAGATTACGGAGTTTCATTTTAAATAAAAGCAAATTTTCAGTAAAAATGTCTAGATTATTTGTAGAATTTAACAGATTGTATTTTGAGGTGCAACGAGCTACAAAGCAGTTTTTTAAGTAGTTAGTCCTACCAAAGTTTGCGTAAAATAAATTATTTGAACGCATTGAGTATGTAGGACGACTTAAACCTATTTGCTCTAATAAATAGGGTGAGTCAACCAAGTTATTTAAGATTTTATAAAGATAACACAGATCTTGTATGCATCTTCGATATGATAGAGGAAGGATTTTATGGTAACACTCGCTTTCTGTGTATGAGTTGAATTCTAAACGGGCACGGTAATTTAAAATTTTTTGCGAATTGCTGGTTTTAGAGTTCTTTCCAACATTTCAATTTTTTTTAATCTACGATAACTTTCAGCCCCTGTCACATCCTCCGATACAGAAAAGCCAGCTCGTTGTTTCGCCTTGGTGCAAACTGCTAGCAGAGCGGACGTGTTTACACTGTAATAGCCGGAAGGCAAATGACGCGATTGGGGTCAAATTTATGACAACATTCAATGTGCGTTTTTGACCCGCCCTGACAATAATGTAGTAAAGAATCAGTTAAGCGGTAAATTCAGACAGAGATTGCACGGCCAAACCAGTTGGCCTTGCAATGGGGAGAAGATCAATGTCAAACATGGTCTATGGCAGCAGGCTGCAAGGTGGGACTAGTCACTTTTTTGCCAGACCTGGCGTGTACGGAGCCAGGGACGCACACCAATGAAGCGGATATCAAGTTCATATAAACAGAATCGAAAGTGTTCAGAACAGATTCATAAAATATCTTGACTTTCGTTCCCATCGTATTCACATTAGTAATGTAGATTCCTCGACCTTCTTTAACATTACACCCCTGGTCAATCGCAGAAATACCGCTGATGTTATATTTCTTCATAAACTAGCTACGTCTAAGATTGACTGCCCGGCATTGCTGCAGCGCATCTCCCTGAGAGTACCCGGAAGATCCACTAGAGCGATTGAGACCTTGAG
>JADDOH010010614.1:0-41501 GCA_016648135.1 Agrypnia vestita
GTGCCGCAAAGAAAACACAGTGCGTTTTTGGTTCCAACGTTTTCGTTCTGGAAATTTCGACCTGCAGAACAAGCCCCGTGGACGGCCGGAGACCAAAGTTGATAATGAAGAATTGAAGGCTATTGTGGAAGCGGATCCATCGCAAACCACATCCGAGTTAGCTGCAGGCTGCGGTGTTAGTGATAAAACTGTTTTAATCCACTTGAAGAAAATTGGTAAGGTGAAAAAGTTTGAAAGGTGAGTACCTCACAAATTGAGTGAAGCAAATCAACAAACGCGCGTTGACTGCTGCGTTGCATTACTCAACCGGCACAATAATGAAGGGATTTTAAATCGAATCATTACCTGTGATGAAAAGTGGATCCTGTACGATAATCGGAAGCGCTCATCGCAATGGCTGAACCCTGCCGAACCAGCCAAACCATGCCCCAAGCGAAAATTGACTCCAAAAAAGTTACTTGTGAGCGTTTGGTGGACTAGTGCTGGTGTCGTTCACTACAGCTTTCTTAAATCTGGCCAGACGATTACGGCAGATGTCTATTGTCAGCAACTGCAAACCATGATGGAAAAGCTAGCTGCCAAACAACCGAGGCTGGTTAATCATTCTAGGCCACTGCTGCTTCATGATAACGCTAGACCACACACTGCACAACAGACGGCAACCAAATTAGAGGAGCTTTAATTGGAATGTCTAAGACATCCACCGTACTCTCCGGACCTTGCCCCAACAGATTACCATTTTTTTCGAAATTTGTATAACTTCTTGCAAAGGAAAAAATTCAACTCCGATGGGGCAGTCCAAACCGCCTTCAAAGATTTTATTGATTCCCGTCCGAATAGTTTTTTTAGTAAAGGGATCGATGAACTACCTATGAGATGGCAAAAGTGCATAGATAGGAATGGTACATACTTTGATTAAATAAATATATTATAATAAAAAAAAATCGGCTTTATGTTCCTCCCATACTAAACGCCAATTTCATATGTAAGGACCTAATATTTATCTTTATATATTTGTATCTGTACTTTAAGTATTTTCTTTCCACTTTATGTCATTATTATGTTTACATGTTATTATTATTTTTTCTTTAAACTATATATTCTGTTAATTTACACTTTACCTATCTGTTGTAAAAGCCCTATAGGGTGTTAATCAACAAAAAAAAAATTAGGTAGGTATGTAGTTTGTATGTATATTTCATAAAAATATAAATCAAGTTGACAATGTGAAGAATATTTTACCATTTTCGCTTATGCATTTATAAGGGTAGTTTTTACGACCGAATACTTCCTCAGTCAGAATGCAACGATTATTTTATTATCTGTTATCTGTAATTTATTATATTAAGGATATTAGTATAAAGATAAGATATTATATATAAACCAAAAATTAAAATATTCTGAACATATTGAAGATTTTGATTCGTCATATTATATGTTCGCGACGCACAGCCAATCATAATTATTTATGCGCAAGATTGTACAACAAAATTATATATCTAATCTAGTCATATAAATACATACAATAGTCATTTACATACAGATACATCTGCTCTACATCTACAAAATTGCTGTGATACCTTTATATACTACATTATTTAAATTTCCCTGCTGAAACATATATATTAATAATATCATACGTATATTATGTTTATTGTGTTTACTTATTTATTTTTTTAGTCTTACTTTTTATTCTTCTGTTTGTTTTATTATTATTATTATGTATTTCGTGTTTTTATCTGTTATTATGCTTATAATATTTTACATATCATTTTAAATTACACCGACACTCAGGTACGTGCCCAAGGGCTAGCTGCGTGGTCCAAAAATTGCAGTTAAAAAAAAGTTAAAAAAATATGTATATTTGTAAACTTGGATTCTTAATAAATAAAATTGCCACAGGATTCGTTTGACAGTGTGAAGATACTGCAACGCAATTCGAACACAAATTTTATAAGGTACGAAAAATTATCTTAATAATATTTATTATCGAAGAATTAAGGCTCTCCACCTCAACCACTCTTCTGATTTAATGAATCCTCACAGAATGTCGGATGCAAAGTTTATCTGCGAAAATATACCCAGTATTAATAATCTCTTTGATGGAAATCTACCCAAAGTTCAAACGTTTGATACCCCTTAGACCCACACAAATATCCGAATCATTTGAGGAGCTGACACGACCCTGGATTGAGCAGGTTTACGGTATTCTGGTTCTGAACCTCCCACACAACTAATATTATGATTTCGAAAGCCGGCTTTGACACGGAAGATAGAAAATTGAGCGCTTCACGTTATTTGTAAACTAGATATGTCCGCGCGGCTTCGCACACCTAGATTTTTAGTACACTGTTTGGATCGTCATAGAACTTTCGCGAACCTTCTAGAACATTCTCCTTCCAGAACTTTCAATAAATTTATCTAATGTACAGGAGACATTCCGTCACTCAGTTTAGAGCCTTTTAGAACTTTTGGGAATTTTATAGAACCTTCTCCTTCCAGAACTTTCTAGAGCAGGTTATTCCGGAACCTTGTAAACTCACCGACACAGTCGGCGCGCCTATTTTGAAACAATCTGAAGCATTTGGGGCCTTTCCATAACAAAATAATGTGCTAGAAAGCACATTTTCATCACCCACAGCCACCCCCACCAAACTCGCATATTTTTTATGTGACGCCAAGGGCTAACCACCACCATAACCACCGTTAGGTGGTTGTGGAGAAAACTTGGCGGGTAGGGAAACACGGGTTTCTTTTTATATATATATTTTGATGATATTGATATCATAGCGGTTTATATCACCTTCAAAATGGATGAACACAAAATGACATCATAGTATTTTCTATGTAACTGTTCTGACGTAAAAGGTGAGAGCGGTGAATACTAAAGCACCTCTAATAAATAACCAAATCAATTTTCCATACAGCCCTTTGTTCGATATAACTTTCACAAAAGATTTGGTAACACCGACTTTATACCCCGCCCCCTCTCACTCTCTCACCCTCGTAGTTTCCTGATCGTTCTGTAGGCAAGTTAGTGCATGCTTGTCTTTGACAATATTGGTCGAAGGTTAACAATACTGTGGTTGTGGTTTATAGCGTTGTGAACATAGTAGTGTAGTGTTGGTTCTGATGAAGAGACGGGTACGTCTCGAAACCGGTAGACCTAAAATATGGTAGTGGTTTTTACTAATTTTTCTAACACCCTGTTGTTCTGACATTATGGAACTTTAGTAGATAGATTCTAGTATGTTGTTTACTTTATTTATTTAAACTTTAACTTATACAGTAGAAAACTGTTTATACTTCAATACGAAATCCTGGAGCAAGAATATGATTTAATTAAAATAATGCTAAATTGAAAGTCCACGACAAAATATAATTCACAGAGCATAAAAAATTACAGAGCCGCTCTATGAGCATAACTCCCATATCGGCCCTACGCTTTCGCCACCCAAGTTGGGCATTTATAATGCTAAAGTGACCGTAATCACTGCTTCGTTGACACTCTGTGATGGGAGGGGAACGGTATGGGAATGTGTACGGGACGGGGAGGCGTCCACGGAAAACCTCTTCTCTGCCTCCAAAGCGCAAGACAAATGACAATTTGGAACATAATTATTATCCGTTAAGTAGGAATTACAAGCGACGTATATACAAGAAAATATACAGCTTGAGTACCGATGGAGATATGGATGTGAAAAACAGATTGAACATTCGCGAAACCAAATTTTTGTATAAAAGAAACGCGAGCACGCGCGCGGGCGAGTAACTTCTAATAACGGGTTAACGTCACAGAAAGGCGAACCGTTCGAGTTGAACAGAGCCGATATACAAGCGATAGATGTACGGGGCGGGTGAGTGCTTACATACGAAATCGAGCGGAACGACCAGGCGATAGACAAAAAGTGAAGCGAAGATTCTAGTGATGTGAATTCATGCGAACCTGTGTGAAATATTCTAGAAACAATAAAGAGAATTTAAGAACGGTGCTTCGATTCAATTCGTGTTCAGTGACTTTGCGTAATAAATAATTGTTTTTAGTGTTTCATTTACCTCCCACAGCCACGACGTCTTGACAGTATTAAAAAAATGTTTAAAATTGTAATTTGTGCAGTAAAATAAGTATTAATTACCATTGTTTTATTTTGTTTCTTATTTATTAATTTATTTAATGATTTTTTATTTATTCTTATATGAATTTATTAGTAATACAGTACACGCATACAAAATTTTTGGATTACAAAAACAAAATATAAATATATACATAAGGAATATTTAAAAATTAAGGTTATTAAAAATTTACATCTATAAACATGGAATGTATACCATAAAGTTCATTGTTTATAGACTGCGTGGATGGTTTATATGTTCGCGAATGTGTTAGGATGATATTTGAGAGGTGACTCATGAGAAAAAAATTAATTTAGCAAAAATGTATTTTGAAATGTGATTTATTATTGTACGATATATCCAAGTCATTTTCTCAATTTTTAAAACTATTTATGGCACGATTTATAGGTGAATTCATAGCTGTATTATTTTTATAATTATTTATAAGAATAAGAGTTTTGTATAAGAAAATATTACCATTTGTAGTATTGATATGAAAATAAACCAATAATTCAACAAAACTGTATTATTTTATTAATTTCAGGGGTATAAAAGCAAAGGCATCAATATAAAAAAAAAAAATGTAATGAATGCAGTCACCAAGGATAACTAATTTAAAATGTACTGAAGTCTAGATTTTATGTATCAATCCCTTTCAAAATCATGTTTTCTATAAATTTAAAGGCTATGTTTCCTATAAAATCTCGAATTCGGTACATTATAAATAAGTAATCCTCGATACCTTCATTCAAATTTTTTTGAATACTTCTGCCAATACTTTTATACCCCCATAATTGAAAAATAATCAACCTCAAATTTCAAGAAAAATATATAATAGATACAGTGAATGGAAACCCGCTGCTTCCAACGACCGTTTTACGAGCGAAAGTTCCCATATCAGTCCTACTCTTACGTCGCCAGGTTAAATATATTTTTTTAACCGTCGTTTAAGTCGTGTAGAGGGCGACCCGGCAAGGAGAGGCCCAGCAAGACTTCATTCACTGTCCCTCTCCCAGAAAACGCTCTTTAATAGGTAATTAAAAAAATATGTAAAATCAAATTAAAACTAAATATAATTTTTTTTTATATAATAGATTCAAAATGATTTCATGTCATTCACTTTTTATGCCGCTGTGCACAATGATTCTACTTGATGTCTGTTATCAAAACCACGGTGTTAATCGACTGACAGCGAAATTCATAGATATTATTGAAAGATTAATTCTTATTTCCGAAGGATATTTGATATTATTGAGAATGCTGTGAAGAGAAGGAAGATTAAAAGTGAGGAATGTTATGTCCATTAATAGACGTAGGCAGGCTGAAAATGTAGACATTTGAAAAAGTGATTACGTAAGTTCAAAATCTTCGAGAGAAAAAGTGTTGTTTCTATTTTCTTTAAAATATAAATTATAAATTTTCACACGAAGCAAACACATTGTGGCGAGACATAATAATAATTTGGATTACTTACATTCATAAGACGCAGCTTTTTGTATATTTTGACAAAGATATAACTTTATTAATGTTTTAAGTATTTTAATGTCAGCCCTTCTAGGTGCAGCTAGAGCAAACATTGAGCTAACACTGACTTAAAAATAGGAAAACTGCAATATATATATTTTATCTAGTTAGCTTTGAGCATTACTATCAGTGATAATCTAATAGTTTGATAGTGGAGTGTGCAAATTTATCGGCAAATTGATGCATTTTGGAAAGAAATATTTCAATCCTTTAACTTGTGCAATCGTTGAATAATTTTTCTGTGCTTGGCCCATATATTTTTGAATATCTAAGAACTTACCTTACTTACCTAAAAGTAGAGTAAAATAGAGATGCGAACACAGAATACGTGTAGTGTCGAAATAATATTCTTACCATTTTCAAACTAAGCTAAACGATTGTGCTATGACAATAGGACTGCCTTGCTGGTGTCCTGGAATGGAGCTCGAACCGCCGATCACCAGATCACGTGACGAGTGTCATGACCACTATACCAACAAGATGGGAATTGAAAATGACGTAATTTATTTTGTATTTATTACAGCTTATAAAGGTCATAAGTCCTGAGCCTTCCTTTAAAGACTACACTTTTTAATATAAAAATAGCCAGGTCTCTACGAGACTTCTATAATTGAGATTAATTAAAAATAATTACTTCAAAAAATATATTTTGAAAGTAGTAATTTATGTATTTAAAAGAGAACAATAATACACATTTTTTTAGATTGTCCTCGGTATATATTGCGGAAAACTATAATTTTTTAAATATAAAAGTTTAATTTATAGACGAATAAACAGTTAACACATCGAATTTATTTTCAAAGATAAAATTGGCAATCAAAATTATTGGCTGAGTGCACTCATTTGAAATATTGAAGTGCAAGTAATTATTATCAGCAGAAACATAAATTGTTATCAAATAAAAAATAGATGAAGAGTTAATTAAAACAAACTTCGCAATAGATATGTTCATCAACCCGATGCCTTCACGGCTATTAAATATTTCTATGTTCTTTTATAAAAAAATATTTAGATAAGTATTTCTACATTATCACACTGCATTGGTACATTAAATACATGTTAGAGCAGGCTTAAAACACTTGTAATTGGGAAAAATTTGAGTAAGTAATACCTAGGACCTTTCACTACATTTAAGGATACGTTCCAACTATACTATGACCACGACACGGCTTTGCTTTTATAGTAAACATGTTACTTCCCGAACACTCCAGACGTTTGTAGTTTTTTCTCGTTGCTTTTTAACTATTCTAGACGTTCCTCGAATATTGTAGGTAATTCCAGTGTGTGGTAGTGTGTTCCAAAAGGTAGTGAAAGTTTCTAGAGGTTTCGATGTTACTGTCGTCTTTGACATTGCTAGGGATTCATCTTCATCTCTTTTGCCATTTCGTTAAAATGTGTATTTTGTATCCAGTATTATGTGAGTATCATATTAAAAATAAAATATAAATGTATTAATTAATTATTATGTTTGAACTCAAAATAATGTATTATTTTTCTATTTGGTTGTGTTTAAAAAGTGATCTATTTCATCATTGGAGACATTTTAAGTGAAATGACCTTATTTTATTATGAATGGTTGCCTGACCATTTTCATATCATAGGTAATGTAATCAGTGTGAAGCTCAGAACAATATTTATTTTATCATTATCTACCACCATCTTGGATCTAGGCTCAATGTTTTTCGCAGCAACAGACAAAAACGGGGTTTTGAAAAAAATCATTATTCTTATACCATAAAAGATAAAAGGTTCTAATTTTTGCTTACGTAAAGAAAATACACTACAGTTAATGACAATTTATAGAAATAACTGAAAATATTTTACAAAGTATGTCAAATTGGGGAGAAAAGTCACCAATTTTGATGTCCTTTTTGGGTAACTGGGGATAGGAAGAAACGAAAAATATTGTATTATAACTATGGCTAGTAGTTTTTAGCTATGAAAAATTACAATCTGGTTTAAAGCTTAAAAAATAGCTTTGTTTTTATTGAAGGAACTTATAGTAAAAAAAAACTAAAAACTCTAAGTTTCATTTTAAAACAAAGAGCGAAATAATAATCGTTTTTATAAAGCAATTATTTGGATGAAAAAATTATTTAATATGTATTCTTAGCGCCGTAAGGGGTTATCCCTGAAACAATTCTAAAATTGATAGAAGACTTCTTGAGATAGTTGCTGAAAATTGATGTTTATCGAATTGATTAAGTATGTGTTAAAAAAACACACCTTGAAACTTAGTTTCTGATAACCAAAGATACGGCACAGTATATCGCGTACTTTAGAAATATTTTCTAGAAAACACAATAATGTTGTAAAGTGGAGATACTTAGAATTCGATGACATGAAAATTTCGTAAAAAATTCAAATACTTCCTCGATATATTTTTTAATTTTTTAACTTAACATATTTTATTGTAAAATATATATGAATCAACTAGAAAAATTAATGTAGTCATGCAGAAAGCACCCAGCCACAAAAATCTCAAAGTGAAATGAAAGCACTTTTGTCTAAAAATGGAATAATCAAATCTATACAAAAGCTAGAATGTCCTTTACTTCAAAAAATTGTAAATAATATATAAATACCAATTTCTAATAACTGTAAAGTGGATTTAAGTGTTAGATTTTTAGAAATGTTGGTGTTTTTACAACTGTCTGATCTTATTATGTCAAATATGTATTCTGCAGAAAATTGCCAGAGTTATTTATCAATTATGAATATCTAGTAATTAAGTTTTGGATTTTTATTATGACCAAGTGAATATGTATTTTTTAAACTATACAATAATACTAAATATACAACTAACTAACCGTTTTCTAGCTGTGTTCTGGTGAATATGTTTTGAGGTGTTTTAAGTGGAGTGTGCGCTTTTTGCAGATTTTAAAATGTTGTTTTAGCGATCAATAAATATTTCGAAAGGCGATTACTGTGAATTTTTGTATGAATGCGGCTTGGCTGGTTTTGTTAAAACATAAAATTGACCTTTCTACGTCTGATGATATCAATATCTTAGTTTTACCAAAACTGTGGCATGGCACTTTTCTGCATAACTGCGTTCAAATATATGATTTATATAATTAGAAAAAAATTGGCATATGTTTTGGAATAATGTGTAAATAATATATAGGTATCTTATTTCAATACTACAATATTCTTTCTGTATATAATTTACAGCAATCATCATCTTATACAGAGTGTACCAGAGCTAGCAGCAGAAACTTGGCCAGTAGATTCCTGACTATGTTATGAGTCTAAAATGTTCAAGCAACCATAACCTAATATCAATAGTTATGGAGATATGCAGTATAAGTCTGCATTTTTCTCAATATTTCTGACTTATTTTTTGCAAAAAGTTGAACTATCATCACAGTAACTTATATCAATCATGAAAAATTCACTTTCTTCAATATAACTTAAATTAAATGATAAAAACCTTGTAAAAATAACTTTTTTCAATTTTTGCAAGGTTTTTATCATTTTATTCGACTTGTATTAAAGCGAATGAATTTTTTTGTACTATAATGATAGTTCAACTTTGTATATCTCCATAAATATTGATATTAGGCCATGGTTGCTACAACATTTTACACTCATAACATAGTCAGGAATCTACCTGCCATGTTTCTGCTGCTGGCTCTGGTACACCCTGTATATTCAAGAGTACTGATTAATTTAACGATTTAAATTAATTTTTAATTAATGTTGTTACAGAAAAGGTAGTGCAGTAGGGTGAACACGTTTTGATTTCACAATTATCTAAGCCTTCACCAGCGGGGCGATTGGGAAGTTATTAACTTCGACTTCAGCTCTTCTTACAGCGAACTTCAATCAATCTCTTCCACTTGACTAGCCCTCGGAATAATTAACACTCGGCTGCGTTATCTCGTCTGCTTGAAAACTTGGCGACATTTCGAATCAGGCTCGTCTGCGAGCCTTGACGGATTATTAAAGAAGTGTTCGCACGCATCAAGAAAAAACGCCATGACGCGAGTTAATGCGTTTAAGTTCTATGGGATCTGGCGTATTTTACACACAGTTTACTTTTACGGTGACTTTTATAGACAGATTTTACAACGTTGTCTGCAAAGCTATTTATTTTTTATCAAACCAGTTATCAACGGGTCGTTAATGAGCCCGGTATGCTAAATGTTATGCTGAAAAAATATTAATATTCTTTATATTTTTATAATTTCCTTTTAATATTTTTTTCTTACAGAAAATGTTATTTTTAAAAGATAACATATCATTTCATAAGTTTATTGGTAACTTAAAATAACCATATGATTTAAATTTATTAAAAAATGAGTCATTTATCAAGATATATTATAGATGTCACATAGAAAGAAAGCTATATTTTTTCATATGGGAAAGTAGGTATGGAAGTCATTGGGTGTTCATAGGGCCGACGACCTACCGTACGGCTGGCTTTACGATAAGGTTGTAAGCCCTATGAAAAAATATAAATTATATATAAAAAAATATATAGCTTCGTCTCTGTGAGACATCTATAATATATCTTGATTAATGATGTCCCCCTGGGAATAAAATCCAGTATTGGGTTCTTAAAAAATTTGGACATGCTTTAAATATTCTGAATAAGTCATTTGACAAACTAATTAATCATGCCAGAAAAAAGTTAAAAAAAATTAAATTGTTAATTTTTTTGTAATTATTGATTTAAAATAATCATAATTGTCATTATAATAAATATCGTAATTTTTTATTCAATTTATTATAAATATGATTCATTAATTATTTATATTTTCAATCGGGGTGAAATGTTAGTTATATCAAAACTTTTTACCACATATGTGTATTAACTTTATTAAGAATGTTATATTTTTAAAAATTTATCTTTATTTTATGAAGTCAACATCAGTCAGTGAGAAAAAAATATTATTTCACATAGCATGAATATGAAGTATAACCTACTAAACATAGCGTAGTGACCTTGCATTTGAATGATGCAAAAATAATATGGTTGGTAGGGTTATCCAATTTGCCGATGACCTATACTATTTATATAATAGGTGTATATAATACTATAACTAAATTATATAAATTTACGATTCGTTTATAAAGTTGGGACATATCACTGCTGATAAGCCAAAGTAAATATGTCACTGAAAATATGTAAATATGTAAAAATATCTTTCGATAATTTTATCAAGGAATTAGAACGTGAAGAGCTTTGCCAATAAAACATGAATTTATATAATTTAATTGTAAAATGATTTAAAAGAATAATTTTGAAATGCAGCAAGAGAGCTGGCGCGATCTAGCAGGTCTTTTCCAGAGTTAAATCTTAAAAACAATACATAATTTTTTTTTTCTATGTTATTGTTTGTTATTTGTAAAATATAAGTAACATTTTTTAAAAAAAGATTACAAAAGCTAATACAGCCCAGTTAGGACATAAATCTACTGGCAAAATATATTTCCCGGATATAGGTATCGCAGGGGCGTGCAGTGAGAACAAGAAGCATGACTTTTTCCTAAGCATATATTTTGATAAAAAAACGAAATTAGAGATATATCTCATATTATTATTCCTATCAAAATAATTTACAAATTATTCAGATTTCAATATTTCATAGTATTCTGCGAGATAAATATTTAATTTAATTTTTTTTCAAATACGTATTTTAAAAAAGTGCTTCTTGTTCTATCAGTATATACAGAATCTTTGATTGTTTCGAAATAAAATTTTGTCATTTTCATTAAGGTGATATTGTTTTTTGCTTTGGTATATAGTATTTAACTTCATAATGCCACATTACGAAAAGTAAATTTGAATCAAATACAATAAATTGCAAAAATCTCGCTATGATTTTGATTTTCAACATCTAATCAATGGTTCGTATTTCGTAGAATTTTGAGAGGGGTAAAATATTCTTACCAAATCGAGTATTATTATCCAATAAATAAATTTAATTACCCCTTTACTTTCATGTAAATAATTATATATTGTGAAAGGTTGTTATATCGTCAATATTATTAATGTTTTATTAACAGGTATTAATATTTAATGAGGTAAAAATAATACTGCATGGTTGTTATATTTTCAATTAGATTATTCTGAAAAGTTTGTTCATTTTTATTTTCTTTTTTTTTAAGAGATAATTCTTTTTTTCAGTCTGACGCTATGCATACAGTTAGTGTAGGTATATTTTCATTCAGACCAGTACGTATATAAGGGACATGTTAACAAGTGATGGAATGTCTAAACTGACAGACTGAAGATTGACTGTGGGAACAAAGATGAATTGTTATGCCAGAAATCAACAATGGCTAGAAATGTCATACAGAGAGTCCAATTAAGTTTTGGTTCAACAATCATCTACAGTTATGAGCTAAGAGAAGAAGAGTCCAACTTAAGTGTAGTTAAAATTATAGACATTTTATAAAAATGGTTTAAATGAGGTCTTGTGCCTACTTTTTTAAATATCATTGAAACTGTGAGTAAGCACAAGTAAGACAAAAAGTAGAAATATTCCGATTTCAAGGAGATACTTTATCTTTTTTTTTTTATATATTATGACTTTCAAAGCTTGTGCTATATCTTTTCACTCTAAATTATTACTTTTTTATTTTGAATTTCTATTATATAATGTTTTTCTTATGCTTCTGCTTTTTATATACTCGCTTTTTACTTTATATTATATTTATCTTTATATATTTGTGTCTGTATTTTAAGTATTTCCGTTCCACTTATGTCATTATTATGTAAACGTGTTATTATTTTTTTTCTTTAAACTATACATTCTGTTAAAGTACACTTTACCTAAGTGTTGTAAAAGCTCTATAGGGCGTTGATTAATTAATAAATAAATAACCGCGTTATTAACATGGAGAAAAAAGGATGTAATTCTGACGTTAATAGCGTTAGAGCCAGTCACGATCTTAAAAATTTACATAAAAAGAAGTACTCGTAGAACAAAAAAAAACTGTGTTCACTTTGAGATTAGGTATACTTATTTAAAAAATACAAACTTTTATTATTATTTGCATAAATTTGAAAACTTTGCAATTTTATATGTAAATAAAATGAGGTCGTAAATTAGATAATTTTTAAAGAAAAAATCCTTTCATTATAAAATTAATTCAATCTCTTAAAACAGAAATAGCAGCCTATGAGCAGTAAAACTTTCTAGGTCCCACAAAAAAAAATATTTCAAAAATGGCACTACATATCTAACACATATTTCATTTTATATTATTGTTACATATTTTATTCTCTTTCCTGTACTATATTATTATGTAAAACATTGTAAAAAAAAATGGAAACAAGTCTTGAATCTAACAAACAACCTATTATTTAATGTATTCCCTATTTTAATTTCTGTTTCTTCTCTCCCCTCCCACCACGACTGCTGTGTTGCATCCGACTAACAATTAATGTCATTTTATATTTTATTTTATAGATCGTTCTTGTCCTGAAAAATAAACAGCGGAATAGAGACCGGTCGACGTTAAATAAATGAAAGTGCTTCATGAAAACTTGGTGTAGTGGTCGGTGGATCGAGTCCTATTCCAGGACACCAGCAAGTTGGTTCTATGTTCGTAGCGGAAGCCTTTAACTTAATTTGAAAATTGTAAAAATATTGATGTGACATGTATTACGTGTTTGCATCTCTCTATAAATAATTATAATAAATTGTATTTTAGAAACATTAAAGAGTTAAGGTTGTTATTACGGTCGTTAGAGGTATTTAACAATAACTGGTTGTGGATATTTTATACGAACCGTATGTTTTTCCGAGAAACGATTCTCGACGTTTCGATGAATTCTTATTCAACGTCATCAGGAGGACGACCTGTACCCGCGGAGGTAAAGGGCAGACTGATTAATGCTTTCGAGGGCGTAAATTATCTGCATTCTACACCGCACCTTACACCCTGATTAGTGAGGGAGTCCATTGAAATATACAAACATCCTAATTTCAATAGAGATGACAGCTACAAACTATCAAGTATTTGGCGCCATATTCTTACGACATTCATTCAACCTTTGAGAGACGTCGCAGAAAAGTCCGCCCACGTAACTAGTACATATTGCACACTGGTGACCTCTATCGTAGAAGAAGTGAACACTCCGCAACAAAGTGCATATAATTTACGCCCTCGAAAGCATTAATCATTCCGCCCTTTACCTCCGCGGGTACAGGTCGTCCTCCTGATGACGTTGAATAAGAATTCAACGAAACGTCGAGAATCGTCTCTCGGAAAAACATACGGTTCGTATAAAAATCCGCAACCGGTTATAGTTAAATATTTTAGAAACATGTATATTTTGAAAAAAAAATGTGACCTAGATAATTAAGAAAATAAATTTCTAATCAAATTTTACGGTTTCTAAGTAACATAAAAGTTTATTTATCTAAGAAAATAGTTAAGAAAACTTCGTCGAAGACTTTCTTTAGACATGTAAAAAAAATATGTTTAAAATACTTAATTAACAGTAGATATTTCCAAGATGCAGGTATTTAAATGGTGATTTAACAATTTCCAGCTGTAGTATTATGTTCATAGTTGAACCAGTGGTTATGATAAGGTTCAGTTAGTATAAAGGCGTGCTCGCGGGATCAACGAGCCGTTCATCGAAACTTAAGTGCATTTTGTTAAACAGATTAGAACGTTTTAATTGATACCGTAAACTGACTTTTGGGCCTAGTTCTTCATACAATGTTTAAACACGGATAACTGTTACTATTATCGTAACAAGTAGTTTGGTCACTCTGTCACAATATTCTGTTTTTATAATTACAATATCATTAAATCAACTATCATTTACGAAATAAATGAAGTAATTTATTATGATATTTTAAATTGTACCTATGTAAGTAAATATGTCTAGGTTAATAGATATGTACCTAAGCCTGTCTGTAAAAAAATCTATGTAGAAATAAGAAATGTTAACCATCAGATTATTGTAAAAATATACCTTGATTGCAAACCAATTTTATTATGTACTACATAAAAGTATGAATAATAAAATTCGCCGATTTTATTATGTGAATGTTTAAACAATAACTGAGCTGTAAAGTAGGTTATAAAATAAACCTCAAAGAAATGAATATAATATACTTTCACCACAGATATAACATAAAAGTATTTGATTTATGTTAAGAATGCGATAAAAGAATTTTCCGCAATAAGTCATAATTGTTTAAGCCCATTTGTAATTAAATTGTTTTATTTTGAGATTTGGAAATGAGAAAATTATTTAGTTTTCTTGCAGACGCTACTCAATTTCTAACGATAAATTTTTCTTTTAGCCCTGGAGAAAGCTATTCACAATTGAAGATTTAAAATTAAATATTAAAAAAAATGTTAAAAAATATAAGTCTTATCCTCAACAATATAATTTTTTTATATAAAAAATATTGTAATGCATTGTATTTATGAATAATTCCCTTTCCTAGCTATTGTATTAAATTTACCTCAAATTCGAAACCTTCAAAAAGTAATAATTGTAAGTGTTACAATATATTTATTCTGACAGCATAAACATACTTTGTCGCGGTTGTACAGACATAAGTTAGAGGCCAATAGAGCCCTAGAGGGTTGTATATTGTGTGGTGTCCTATATTTAACGGTGATCGATATTCTTTTGAAAGTTTACCGTTGACAATCAGGGGTGCGCCAAGCGAAGCCGTCTGCTATTGGGCGGCAAAGTGCATTCGAATTAAAGCAAAAAAAAGTAACCCACAAACACCAAGTTTTCATTATACACCCTTTCTTTGTAAAATATAACAACAATTAAAGACGAATTAAAACATATAACATAACGCTAAACTTTCAGTAATTTAATATATTTCTAAAATGTCAGATGTTTTGAGCTTTGATAAGACACTTCATGCTTTGAAGATTAAATTCTAAAAATATTTGTCGGTCAATTTAGATTTTCGAAATTCGTAGTGAAGTACCTATTATGCATACCGACGGAGTGATTCAAATTTAGAAAATATTCCGCGACGATATCGGGCCGCCGTAATCAAAATTTTCTAATGATTCCAATTTGAAAAAACCAATAAAATTTCTAAAAATCCGAAATTATACTATAATTATTTATTTTTTTTAACGAAAATTTGACAGATCTTCTTGATCGTTGCCACGAGTCTACTTGCCAAGTTTCAGCTCGATTGGATCACGGGAAAAGGGTCAAAAATTGATTCAAAGTTTTTTTTGTCGGCAAGCCGGCAAGTAAGCAAGCAGACGCCACGAGTTAATATAAAGGGAGTAAAAAGAAAAAAAGCTTATTTAAAAAAATACTTGTATGTTTTAAGGTTTAACACTCTATTGCGGTGTACATTTGTTTACAAATATTGTGTCTTCATACTTGCAGTCTTGGCAGATGACTGAGACGTCTATCAAGAAATCAGGTTCCCTCTAGAAGAATAGGTTCGAATTTACTTGAATCACTTATCTAAATTTAATTTGAATAATCATACATTAGGGTAAAAGTAGATCATTTTTTCCAGTGACTCAATAATTTCCTGCCCCAATATAAAAATGTTATTTTTAAATTGTAAAGTTACAGCTAGACCGCATTCAAAAGAATGTGCGTAAAAAATATGCGTGTTGTTACGATGCAAAAAATGAACAGAAAATAAATTTATCTAGTAAGTAAGTAACCGTTTTAAACTAAAAAATATATATTTATTTGGAATATCATATGGAGGCTTGTAATACGGGCTTGCCAGGCAACCTTTCCCTGCTTTTTTCTTACCGGACAAAGCTAGGGAATAGTTTTTTCATTGTGTTCGACCTATAGTTCACATCAGCACGCCATTAATATTTGAGCGAGTTCGCACGAAAATCGTGTATAGTTGTGAAAATTTTTATATTTGGTATGTTTTGTGTAGGTTTTTTGTCATACATTTGTTTCATAGTTTTTAGTAGTAAAATTGCGTGTATATTTGATGTATGATAGATAGAATATAATTACTTCAATATCTGACAAAAAAAGTGTTACGATTGTGACGTTTGCTAACTTAAATTTGTTTAGTGTTTTGATAAGAATAATTTCGAAAGGGCGTGTATTTGTTGTCTTGTTTGATTACTTTATTTCAATGATACACTTTGTTCAAACATATATTTTAATTATTAAAATAAAACACAAATCACTTTGTTTTCACCACTTTATTAGATAACATAATCTACATGTTTCGAGAACAATGTTCTCTTCATCAGGATTGTTTGTGTTTTTACCTCAAATTCGAAACCTTCAAAAAGTAATAATCATAAGTGTTACTGATGATGAAGACAACATTATTCTCGAAACATGTAGATTGTATAATCTAATAAAGTGGTGAAAACAAAGTGATTTGTATTTTATTTTAATAATAATGTCACCAAAAAGTTCAAGCCTTCATTCAGAAGATAAAATATTCTTAGAATAATTATTTTAATTAAATAAATATTTTTTAGTATTTTATGAATGCTGTTCGGTTTTGTTAAAACTCATGATTACCAAATGTTAGGTATATTTGACCGTTCTACCCTACGCTACGCTATCAGTGGTGTACATCCTGAACAAAGACATTCAACTGTGTGTGGCTGTACAAAGTTGTGGGCAGCTTGCCCGAAGACATGACAGCTTGGAAAGGATTGCGGTGATCGGCAATGGGTAGGGATCTAGAGGGGGAGGCTGATATCGCACCCGCTGGACACACCGAGTGATCCGCAGGATTCCGAGAAGCATAGAGGAACGGCGTCATGTGGCTTAGTCGTGTATAAACGCTAAGGATTTCTTTAAAACGTTAAATAGTCCTATCTTTTAATGGGTTGATTTCAAAATATATAGATTTTTTATTATTAATATTTAAAGCATTAACTTTGTGGTTAGACATTATAACAGATTGTTAGTTAACTTTGTAAAAACCACTACCAGATTTTAGGTCTACCGGTTTCGAGACGTACCCGTCTCTTCGTCAGGACCAACACTACACCACTACATTCACAACACTACCCACCTCAACCATAGTATTGTTACACTTCCAACAATAATAGATCACATGCTTTATCATCACCCACTTTAGACCCCGCCCCCTCTCACTCTCTTTCGGTAGATCCCTGATGGTTCATTAGGCTAATCAGTGCATGTTTGTCCCTGACAAGACTAACACGCATGTGATCAATAATTGGTGGAAGTGTAACAATACTATGGTTGAGGTGTGTAGTGTTGTGAATGCATGTTTGTCCCTGACAAGACTAACACGCATGTGATCAATAATTGGTGGAAGTGTAACAGTACTATGGTTGAGGTGCGTAGTGTTGTGAATACAGTGGTGTAGTGTTGGTCCTGACGAAGAGAGGGGTACGTCTCGAAACCGGTAGACCTAAAATCTGGTAGTGGTTTTTACAAAGTTAACTAACAATCTGTTATAGATTTTTTAAATAAAATTATTTGACCAGAATGATGAGATTCTCTAATGGAATTGGCTTGACTAACGAATAATTATAATTTTAGAATATGATATTTGAAATATTTGAACCTAGATATTGTCTTATCCCTTTGCTGTATATTTATGAACTTCAATAATCTTATTGACGGTCACGAAGACGCTTGTGTGGAAAATCTTTGGTCGATAGAGTAAGGAATGAACAAATTAAACGTGAATGCAATGCTGGCCGTAGTGTGGTAGATAGAATAAAGAAAGGAGTGCTGAGATGGTTTGGTCATGTGGAACGTGTGAACGAGGAAAGGATGGTTAAGAAAATATATGAGGCGAGTGTTGAAGGCAACAGAAATAGAGGGCGTCTTGTATGAGAAGATGTATGAATGTGGCCGAAGCAAAAGTGGTGTGCCAGGATAGGAGAGTGTGGCGTTAAATCCTCTCTGCCTACCCCTGCGGGGAAACGGCGTGATGGTTAGTTAGTTAGTTAGTTAGTTAATAATCTTATTCTATCTGAATTATAGTTTTCCATGACAGGCTTAATATACAAGACAAGTGACTATTGTGGTCATGGATAACGCCTTCCATTTTAGCATAGTGGTTCAGACAAACCCTAATGATTCAGCTTGCAGATCAGCCGAGGTTTACTTGAAAATATTAATAATTTTAATGATATTATGTTTCAAGAAGAGATTATTCGACTATTGCTGATTTATATCTGCTAGATGGCTAATAGTGGAGGCTGCATGGCGCCTTTTGCTACGCTTTTATCTCTAACACCCACAGATTATAAAGTTGTACAGAGCTGAACTAGACCCCTTCTTTAGGCGTCACAGCGAAGGTATTTATTTGTTATATTTGTTCTTTTTAGAAAAAATAATATCATGCAACATTTCAAACGTGGGAACAATTTATACAACAAACTCTATGAGAGTCAGAAGATTCATGTATAGAGAAGTATTATAAGTACATGTTATAAATATGCATTTTAAATAGTTTCGCGATAATACTGTGTCTTGTAGGTTAATAATGTAGTTAAAGTATTAATGCTTGCTTAATTAAATCCTCTAGCAAAAAAACGTATTTTTTATTAATTAATTAAAATATTTTAAAAACTCATTGAATTTTTTAAAAATAACTTTGGAAAAATTTGACAATTATATTCGGAATTTAGAAAAATTATTCCTACTTTTATATAATAAAATTATAATGAGTACCTTAGAAGTAGGTATCCACTTGCCAAGTTCAGTTTATTCTATACAATACCGATGAAAAATTAGTAATAAAAATAATAGTTACTTCACTGCGCCATCTTCAATCTAAATTTGTTTTCTAAACTATTACTATTTGATCACCATGATTAACACACATGAATCGAATAGGTAATAATTAAGTCTATTTCTTAATGTAATCGGAAAATAGACCGCTCAGGCTATTACTAAATAAACAAATGCGTTTTGATTTATGCCGCGTGGCCATTCCGCACTCCAAGGCAGGTACCACTACCTCACCCACCCTTCATGGCATACCCCTGGTGATAACGAACACAAATATAAATTAAGGCTGTTGGCTACGCGATGTGTGTGTGAGCGTGTGTATGTGTGAAGCGAAGAAACTAGCAGACACGTCGACTAGTTTATTAGAGTGTAAATTTTAGAAGGCTACGTAAGTTATGGGCGTTATAGCTTGGAAAAACAGTACTTCAAAATGAATATATATGAGAAAATTATGCTTATTTTAATCTTGCATCATGTAATGATTTTGTTGGAATATTAATTATTATTTAAAACTCTCGATTCTGTATCAATCAGAGTAAAAAGAGATGATGGGAATTTTAAAATTATGGTGTGCATAGTTTTCGCTTCATATCTGACATGATTTGAAATCTTTTAAAAGATTCACGTTCTTTTATATTAAGTGTATTTTTATTAATATACATATTATGATAATCGATGCAATTCTCTATTCCACGATGGATGCCTTCGTGGACCATTACTCAGTAGAGTAAAATAAAATTGTGTTATTGCGTTTATATAATAAATAGTCAGAATATAAGATGATAAATAGTATACAAAGCCTTTTTCATGAGAAAATCTATTTCAACCGTCACCTCTTACACCTAGGGTATTTTTTACATTAGAATTATATTAGAATTATATTAGTGGCTAAAAAACTTACTAACTATTTTTAATTCATTGGATGACATGCAAAAAAATGAAATTGATGGTTGAAATTATAGTTTTGAGGGCCAGGAGATAACTTTGTATTTTCGCGGAGTGCATACTTGGAGTGGAAAACATAAGGTACTATTGAATTCGTCTGGCTCAATGGGTTTTTGTATGATTGTCTAAATAAGTGTTTTCTTAACAGTAATAAGCCGTCTGTCTCAGTTTGTTTGATAGTCTATTTCATCACTTTGGTCCAGTACTGGTGGCGTGCAGCGCATACAAGCAAAAAAGCTATGCATTAATAAAGATTCTGAGAAACAAATATTAATGAAATAATCCTTATCTTAAGAAAAAGTTGATTTAAAATTCTAGCCGTAATTCGTCCTACGGCTAGAAGTTTTATTTCCGACTTTTCTGTGCTTAACTTCATGTCAATTCTTCATTTATTTCGCCAACCAATTTGATCCACAGATATAGTCAAGTCGAGAAAAAAACCGTGTATTTTTAATGCTGCGAGTTTTGTGCAAAGCGTCCTTCTTCAAAAGGTCCTACGCCAGGCGCACGTCATTCAGAAATGTTATTTTTTACAAATTCCACCCAAAACTTTCGGTGTAAATTTTATGTCTTTTCTATGGTAAATGTAAATACGAATACGACAAATACCATTTGTTATCTGTCATATCATAATGATATCATAAAATGTTTGATTTATTTTTGTGAAAAGAAACGTATATCTGAAATTAGTATTTTTCCCGATTTAATTATATATAAATCGTCTTCGAAATATATTGAAATTTTTCGCCGTATTAGCTATACCTATATAAAATATTTATTTATTTAGGAAATATTGTTTACAATACTTCTTTTATAGTGCAGTTATTTTTGTGGATTGAAGCTACTCAAAATAGTTCATTATAAATAGTTTTTTTTTTTAAATGTATGTACCCTTATAGGTATATGCGTATATATTACATATATCTAATATATAATATTATATATATATATATATATATATTTTTTTTTTTTTTAATAAAGGTATGTAGTCGGTCACAGCATAACCTAAGTTTATACCCACTGCACGCCACTGATGTATACATACATCCGTTTCCTATTCTCCATGACATCATATTGTCATTTTTAGTTCAATTTAAGGAAATTATAAACAATATTTTATATACATTTACCGACCCTGCAAATTGTAAGTTTTTCTAGTATTTAGCTCTACCTTACCCCACAGGTAAGATAATTTTGTTTTGATACGATGTTTATTGTTTTATGTAATTTAAAAAATATATATACTCAACTCGTAAGTGGCATTTAAAAGAAAAAGCAGCAATATCCAAAAAATAAAAAAATATTTTCATGCAATCACCGAGGATAACTAATTTAAAGTGTACTGAATTCTAGATTTAATATTCTATCCCTTCCAAAATCAATTTTTTCTACAAATTTATAGGCTATGTTTTCTGTAAAATCTCAAATTCATTACATTATAAATAAGTAATCCTTAATGACTGCATTCAATTTTTTTGGATATCGCTATCTTTGATTTTATACTCCACACATATGTTACAACGAAAACTCTAAAAATATGATAATTAAATGAAATGCGTTGAATTTTATATTACGCCTAAGTATTGTTTCTTCAGCTTTCTTCAGCCGAAGCTAACCGTTTATGTTATGAAAAATAGGACTGACGTGGTGGTCTTTCGGGACAAGGTTTGAACACTTGACCGCTACTTGGTTGACAGTTGTTTGAAATGATCACAATACTAACGAAGATTCCAGAACTGTCTAGCATAATCTACGGCTTACGAGAAACATCTCCAATAGTCTGGAAAATGCGAGAAACTTCTCGAAAACGCGGGAAACGTCTTGAAATTTCGATATCAGAGCATAAACGAATATAAATATGGCACATGGGAGTAAAGAGGAGTCAATTGTTTTGGGCGCGCGCGTCTAACAGCGATAATAGAAGCGAAAGTAACCGCGAGTCGCAAGTTGCCAGGACGGCCAGGCGAGCCGTAATTCGACAGCGAAGATTCTGGAAAGTTCTTGGCGAGATAAACTGAAGCGAATGTAATACGTGCTGAAATTGGTGGAATATTCTAGTGAACAGTGAATAAAGTGTTGAAGCGAATATAAAGTGTCTATTTACGAGTGATAAATTTGCGAAACCGTTTTGTTTAAGGAATAGCGTTACATTTAATAGTGACAAGCGACCTTGTACGTTGGAATAATTAATTATTTAGTAATCAATAAATTCATTATCAAATCCCAGCTTTTTCAATAATTCCTCCTGCAGCCACGATACGTGACAATATTAATTTTGCATGATTTTTATTACAATGATGAGTGCGATAAGTTAAATAAATAAACTTCATCGAGATGAGATTATCGTCTCGGCGCTATATCATCATACACAGGATTTTTTGTAAAACATTAATAACCTCGCAGACTATATTCCTGCCTTGATAATGAGTCAAAAATTTCAACATCAATACCTTAAAAAACTTAGTGCATGTTGGCCTTTATTTAGTGTTACACGCATGTGAAGAGAATTTTTTGAAGGTGTTGGTATGTAAATAATACTATGGTTGTGGTGTGTAGTGATATTTGCACACTAGTGTAGTGGTTGTCCTGACGAAGAGACGGGTTACGTCTCAAAACCGGTAAACAAAAAAGTAATTTTTAGTGGCTATAAAAAGCATTTTGTTCTCAAAGTATTAATCTTTTACTAATGGTTAAATGAGTAGTGGTGGACGCATTGTGATTTCTAAATGCGGATCAATTTCTTTATTCTAATATAAAAAAACATACTTATAGAATTGAAAATATGTTTATGTAATATTGTAGTTTTGAGAGCGTCGCATCATTATAAAAATAAGAAATTATTAATGGACATCTTTGAATTATTAATAAATAAATCAACATTTTTTATTAAAAAAAAAATAGAGATGTGAACACGGAATGCGAGTCGCATCAATATTCTTACTATTCTCAAAATAAGCTAAACGCTTGTGCTGTGAGAATAGGACTAACTTGACGATGTCCTGGAATGGAGCTCGAACCGCCGACCATCAGATCACTAGGTGATCGTCATGACCATTACACCAACAAACTACTGAACATGAACCTAACCATAGTTTATATAAGAAAAAAATATGAAATACGAATACTATTCTGAAAAAAAAAAAGATCGCCAACTTCTATGATGTATGAGGGATGAAAAAAATATAACAAATTTTAAGAAAAATTAAAAAAATACGTGATACTTTTGATTAAAAATTTAATACACATATCTTACGCTGTATATATTAGAAAATATAAAAATTATTGTATTACTGTATATTAAGAATAAAATAATAAATAAATAAATAAGTAAAGAAAAAAATTACTATAAAATATCCAACACAACCAGCTACTTAATGTTATTTGAAAATTAAAAAATTATTGATTATTTAAGTTTTTTTACGGTTTTATTTTCAATTTGGAAGCAGGCAAAATACAGACATCTGCGTACATACATAATGTATGTACCGCATGTTGTAGTGGAATTGTCCTAGGACGTGTGTCTTTTTCTGAACCGGTTCTTCGCTCAAATTAATTAATTAAATATATACTACGACTCAAACATTTGCATCAGTTTTCATATTTCTTATGCGCGACGGTTTACAATTCTATCAACATTTTCCCAACTCAGTCTGTTTAAAAAGTCGTTACTTTACAGAGTTTACCATTTTTGCTGTATTTCTCTGTCTGAGTGTCGCTTTTTTTGAACTGCCTCGTCTTCCGCATTAATGAAACGGCTCTTTTTAAGACCTAACTGTCTTCTGAAATGAATGAAATAAATAATTATATATTTAGATAAAAACTGATTATATCCTGGTATAAATCAATCACTTCGTGATTTGATATATTAAATAAATTAAACACGCTAACTTAGTACAAAACCACTATTTAATAGTTAATAAGCTAACCGGTTTCGCTTTAATCAAGCTTTATCAGTGCACTTTTAATAACTAAACAATAAATAAAAAGAATTCCATATATATCATATAATGAGGTAGATAAAATATAAATACATGAAAAAAAAGACAAAATTCACTATAATACTATAGATATATATATATATATATATTATAGATATATAATATATATTACAAAGAAAACTTTGTGAAAGTTATATTGAACCAAAGGTCTGTATGGAAACATTGATTTGGTTTATTTATTAGAGGGTGCCCCCTTCATGATTCCCGCTTCATCTATACGTCAAAACAGGTGGTACATAGGAAAATACTAGGATTGTTCATGTTTGTATCATCCATTGGAAGGATGATATAAACCGCTATGATATCAAAATAATAACTTAAGATATATATATATTAATATATATATAATCTATATATATATAATATAGATATATTATATATATATATATAAAGAAACCCGTGTTTCCCTATCCACCAAGCTTTCTCCACAACCAGCCACAACCAACTACCGGTAGTTATGGTGGTGGATAGCCCTTGGTGTCACATCGGAAATAATGCGAGTTTGGTGGGGGTGGCTGTGGGTGGGTGGGAGTGGGTGACGAAAATGTGCTTTCTAGCACATTGTTTTGTTGTGGGAAGGCCGCAAATGCTTCAGGATGTTTCAAAACAGGCACGCCGACTGTGTCGGTGAATCTAGAAGGTTCCGCAAAACCTGCTCTAGAAAATTCTGGAAGGAGAAGGTTCTATAAGGTTCTAAACTGAGTGTCGGAATGTGTCGGTATGTCTAGAAGGTTCCTGTACATTGATGAGAAACAGTGGTATAGTAACAGGTTTATACGAATTTTGTTAGTTTTTTGAATTAAATATAATTTATCCACATTTTAAAGTAAATTTTTTGTATGTAAATTACATTAAATTACACCTTTTGTATGTAAATTTATAATTTTTTCTTCAATTTGTACTTTGAGACGAATACATATTAGTAGTATTACATAAACCCGCTTATCATACGAGGGGTATACAGGGTATATAAATTCGATCTTCCGTATTTTTTTAGTCGAGTTGCAGGGAAACATTAAAGTAATAATGGTTGAAAAAAATTGATGCACTGTGTGCGAAAAAAACGTACCAAAATGAGCGCTCACAAAAGGAAGGAGTCAAACAATAAATTCCTCCAAACGGAACGCAACACGCAAAACGATACAAAACACGCGAAATGACACAAAGCATGCAACAAGCAGCGCATAAAAAAAACACGTTTGACATTTCGCAACGTGGCGAGGCGGCTCAGATACCCCGGGAGGGGCGTGGCCCGGGGGCGAAAGGAAGACACGGCTCTCCTAAGACGGCAATTAAATAAAAAAAAATTGCGCAAAAAGCGCGCCAGAGCAAACACGGTGAAAGACATCGGAGTTGCGGCGCTTTTAATTTCCTGCCGCGACCTCCAGAACTGCGAGACACCCCGCTGTGTGTGTCCCGCTCCCCTCCCCGCGGCAGACGCAGGGGATGTGGGGACTGTAGTGTTTTCACCCCTTCTTAGAAGTATACCGGAATTCATTGTTCGTACAAGCGCCAAATGCGAAATGGATAACCTACATTTAAATATTGACCGCTCCGCGGAGAAAACGCTTTCATCAAAATTTATTAAATATATCATTTAGTAAGGTACAAAGAGTAAATATTTCTGTTGAGGAAATAGAGTTGAATATATTTAGATAGTAGGTAGTAGGTACCTACCGATCTTTATTTATTTTGAATTGGTAAAATAGAACTTTTGAATTTGTGTGAAAATTATTTGACAAACAAACAACTGACAATCGACCTATTGTGAAAAATTATGTTTTGGTGAATAATATACCGGTGAATAATATTTAATAATTGATAAAGTGTCTGAATGTTAATTGATTAATATAAAATAATAGCTTTAAATGTTGTTTCTCTTTTCAGGTAAGATGTGTACTTTTACTATTTTTAAATTTTTATGTGAATTATATGTGAAATATTGTTATTTTGTTAATAAAGTATATACTCTTTTTAGAGCAACGCAAAAAGCTTTTATTTATAAAAAATAAAATATTTGGGAAACCACATCATAAAAAAATATTTAAAGCTATTATTTTATATTAATCAATATATTAATATATTAAAACCACATTATATTTAAATATTGACTGCTCCGTTTAATCAAAATTAATTAAATGTATCATTTAGTAAATCTTTCTTTCGAGGAAATAGAGTTGAAAAATTTATTGTTTGTATAAGCGCGAAATTCAAAACTGATAACTAACATTTAAATATAGACTATTAAATGGTATGCTCCACCAAGAGTACCATTTAATGAAAATGAATTAAATTCATCGTTTAGAAAAGTACAAAGAATAAATCTACTCTTTGAAGAAATGTGGGGCACGAAAAAAAAGGCAGCAATATCCAAAAAAAAAAAATTACAGCCATCAAGGGTCGCTTATTTAAAATGTACTAAATTTGAGATTTTACAGAAAACATAGCCTATAAATCTATAGGAAACATTATTTTAGAAGAGATAAGATACATAATATCTAGAAGTCAGCACATTTCCTCGGTGACTATTCAAATTCGAAATATATATTTTTTTTGGGATTGCTGTCTTATTGCTGTTGTCATATTATAAATTGTGTTTTGTGATTTAATAAATAAAATTTAAAAGTTGAGCAGAAAGTTTACTATGGATTCGGAAATAAAAAAAAAATGAAAAATGCTGAATGAAAATTATACGCTTCTTGTACTCGTATATTATTGCATAGTCATTGTATTGTAAAAATAATAAACAAGTAATACCTTGAATGTTTATAAAAATTCAAAGATTTTTATTATGTGTATAGCGTTAGTTTTGTGTTGATGGGAAGGGGAAGAACAGGACAGTTAGTTCGCGTCCGACCTGACGAAGATACAGCATTATCGAAACCGGTCGACGTTACATAAATTTATATAGTTCTAATAAAGTTTAAAAATAAAAACTGAGGACTAAGGAAGATATAGAAATGACGAAAACAAGATATTTCTAGATCCTAGAAAATTTGACCAGCTCCTATTTATAGGCAATACGCTGAACACCTAGACAAATGAATATCGCGACCAAAATGGATAAAAATGAAATGATATTCTTCTATATCTATATACATGTTCTTGATTAAATAATAAATAAGAAATAGAAAAATGGTTTTAAGGATTTTATATTACTCCTTTTATATATATTTTTTTTTATTTTTTTTTATATAACTATAAAAGAGACACTAACTAGTAAATAATAATCCACGATGTATTTATTTGCAGGAATCAAAGGGTAATAAACAGCGTTCTATATTTTATAAAACATAGTTCTTTATTCTACTTCCTGGTGTTTACTGAAAATGAAGAGTTCTTATTCCTATGCTTCAATACAAAAACACATGTAGTGTGGTATTTTCTCTAAGTATTTTTCTAGATTTTTTAAACAAATTTAATAAATAATAATTGTTTTCGTCATGAATTTCTAGCACCTTTATCTTTAATCATCCCACTGATCTGAACGCTAGACCTGTGGGTCCAACAGGTGGAAGATCTTCTTTCTCTCCGCTCTTTGACGTTCCAACAAGCTTCTATAGGCTATCAAACCTTATTGCAAGATTCGTTGTATCGGTTTATAGAACTTCATAATCACACATATGGAATTTAAAACACTTGTGTTTTGGTTGTATTTTTTAAATTTTTATGAGACGTCATTCATAATGCCCTCGTAAGGCAAAACGTGTACTAGTACTATATTATAGATGTCTCATAGACACGAAGCTGTTTTTTTTTTTTTTATTTAATTTCGGAAAAAAGATATTTTTGGGTGTTCATAGGGCTTACAACCTATAATCTCTTTGGCACAAAATCTAGCATTATCTTCTTGAAAATATAAACATACTCAAAATATTATGAATTAGAAACGTGTGTTTTTATTTCTATACGTGTTTTTACAAGATGTTTAAAAATTGGAGGATACACCTCAGATAAATTGTTGGGTTTGTCGTTGATAAATAGTTTTTGTAGAATGAAGGCACTTCTAAGTCTTGATTTTTATGATTTACGTGGCATGCGTCTCTAACGCCACATTTAAAAGGCAACAATCACTTTCTTTGCCATGTCTTTATAAGTCCAGTACTCCATAATACAGTGAATTATTTAAAATACCAGAGACTGGTATGCAGTCACCAGTGCATTGTCAGCTATACATCCAAGATAATTGAATTAATTTAATTTTTGAAAATGAAAATGGATATTCGTCGGAGATTCATAGTAATGTTGATATTTAAAAAATAAATATAATACACCAGACGTTGGCATGAATTGTGTATCATGCATAGAAAAATTTAAAAAAATGATAGGTACATTGTGGTTAAATGTTTATTTCTTATGGAATATACGAATCAGTTCCATGTGATATTTTTATTCTAAAAGTAAATTTTTCTAATACACTAGAAAAATTATAATCTAACTGATAGAATGATTAAAAAAAGTAACCCATAAAAAACAAGTTTTTACTATACTCCCTTTCTTTATAAAATATAGCAATAATTATAAACTTATAGGAATTTAATATATTTCTAAAATGTCAGATGTTTTGAGATGTCAAGATTTTGATAGGTTCAATTATCATAGATAGACTCAATTACCATCAATATCGTAACTTATGAATTTCCAGCGTCAAATGATTTAGTCAGAATCAGATTTGAGTAATGTAGAATTCTTCAAAACTAAGCAAAAATCTAAAAGAAATAAATTATTATTTGATTTTTTCCCAAAAAACTCAATTTTTGTCACCTGTGAACCAATTGTTTCGTAAATTTTCGAAATTCGTAGTAATGTACCTATTATACCGACGGAGTAATTCAAATTTAGAAAATATTCCGCGACGTTATCGGTCCGCCGCAGCGTTGCTAATCAAACTTTTCTAATGATTCCAATTTGAAAAAACCAATAAAATTTCTAAAAACCCGAAATTATATTATAATTATTAATTTTTTAAACTTAAATTTGATAGATCTTTTTGATTGTCACCGCGAGTATGCTTGCCAAGTTTCAGCTCGATTGGATCACGGGAAAAAGGTCAAAAATTGATCCAAGTTTTTGTTGACGGCAAGCAAGCAGACGCCACGAGTTAATATAAAGGGAGTAAAAATCATTGAAATTTTTAACGATCTCCCTATTCCAGCACAAAATTTTATCTCTTACAGAGAGGCCGCATGTTTTTGCAAAAATATTAATTGGTGAATATAATTTTGTTTACCCATTATATCAGAGTTATGTATTTTTTTAAGGAAATAAATATTTAAGCAAATTATAAAGGTGAAAAATAGAAAATAAATTTAAGTGTTTTATTTTTTCTTAAAAACCTTCCTATATACGTCAACCGTTGTTTTTTTATTAAATTTTTCACTATTCTGCAATAATAAATTCCTTGAAAATTTTTCTAAAAAAATAAGTGTTAAAAATGTAAAGGAATACATAAGAAAATAAATATAATGGTGACAAATTTATACAAAACACATAAATGTACATGTAAAATATACTTAAATGCAAAAAATCATGTTACTATAGCGAGCCGAAGACACTTGTAATTGGGACAATGGGCATAGTCTTCATTTATAATGTTTTATTATTAGAGTATCATGTACCTATTATCATGTTAGTGTCTCTAATAAATAATAATAATAAAACATTTTTTTTTCTAAAAAACATTAATATTTACGTGAACCACGTTACATAAACACTTTTTTATTAAATTTCTCACTTTTCCACAACGTCGTGGAAATTGGTTTAAAACGACTAAAAGCGAGCGCTTTCCGCTATCCACTATCCGCCTCCCATCTGTTGGCGAATGCATTTTTAAAAAAGGCACAACAAAGAGAATCGATCCTGCGACTCGCGATGGCGTGCGATCGAAATATAACGACCCGAAACCACTCTCCACACATATTTGAGCCATTGTGAAAAAATATTTTCAATTCACGATGACGGACGATTAATAATGCAGGAGCGCGAGCGGCGGTGGAGGAGAACTCCTGCTGTGACCCCACTTTCTGCTCAAGGGTCCAGCGTTCTCATTCTCCGACTTTTTCACATTATTATCTATTACTATTTTATTTTCTATTTCTAGTATTATTAGTGAGTAAAGGTATACATGAATTCTTCAAAAAACGAGGCTCTTTGCCCATTAATGCTATCTTGTGGTACAAACTAATTACGCGATATCATGAAGATGGGATATTTTTTTTTTTTTTTTATTATTCATTTAATATATAGTACAAATACAGTTCTTATATACTTACATATTAGAAAAACATTTTTTAAAAATACTTTATAGTCATGTAGGACCTCATCACTGAAGAGAAGCTCTTGAGTCTGATGAGGGAGCCACAGTTCGTATTATAATATAAAAGTAGTATATACAAGTTATTTATTAATACGGTAAAAAAGATAAGTTGACAATGAAAGTATTGGAGTTATTTTGAAAAAAGCTGTAGGTTTAAATGATTTATGAATTTAAGTTTGATTTAAGGATTTTTTTTTTTTGATTTGCTCTGAAGGGTTACTGATGCATCGCATCTCGATAGGTAAGTTATTATAGTAATTAATGGCTTTATAAATATAGTGATGCTGCATTTGGGTTAAAAAAAGTATTATATTTATTTACATTACGTATACAAGCATAGATTGATTCATAAACATAGTGCCAGATTTACGGTTAAAGAAGGACTACGAATACCGAACACTAAAATATGTCATACCAAAAATATTTAATAAAATCCCATGTCATGTCAAAAAGGACATTAATAAAAAGGGGAAAAAGACAGAATTAATGAATATATTACTAAATAAAAGATACTTCTTTTGATTTTGATATTTTTTTGTGTTGTTTCTTGTATTGTTATAATGTATTGTTGATTTGTATTTGAGTTTATAAGATTTATGTATTTAATTCATATGTATGTATGTATTAAATACAATAAATATATACATTGATGCACCTATAGACAAATGTCAATGTGATGTTTTGATGTTTTAGTGTCCATTAAGGTGAGCGACTCACTTGTAATAGAGAAAAAAGGTTGCTAAATGAAGTTTTTAAAATATGAACAATGTTTCATCACCATTAAAAACATCTTTTGTCGCTGTTGAAGACATTGAATTTATGAAAAAAAGCCCATAGACCTCTTCACACAGATATGAAACTTAATTAAAATTTTCATTTGTATAATAAAACAAAGATTTAAGATATGTACGTTTTAATGAATGTATTAGATAGAAAAAGAAATGGAAATGAAAGTAACCACACTATATTACGTATGTATATTTAACTAATTAATTACATTTGAAAAAAAGAGAATTCGGTGATGACTTGGACGTTTCCAGGGTAAATTAATTTTAGGTCTACGTCTGTCCCAAAATCATTCTATTTTCTAATGTTTTTAAATTTTTTTATCAATGTTTGTTATACCTAGTAAACGCATCATGGCTTTACAGAATTGACTCGACATTTTCAAACGTGATCAATTTCACACATAACTTAAAAAATGAGGGAAACATGTGTAAAGATATTTCTAACTTAATATATTTAAAAATAATTAAATTCTGTAATATTATTAAAATATGACATAAATAAATATTTTAGAGAAAGTATTCAAATGGAGAGGGTGAAAAGTGAAAAGTGATACTAGCATGGCACCCAGTTTTTTTTTGTAGACTGGACACGGAATTAAATATGCATACAGAATGTCACGGGGCGTATTGGATCATATTTCAACATAGAAAAGAAAAATGACATAGAATTGACTTTAACAACGTTAGTTAATAAAATAAAAAAAATCGGGAAAAGAATCGTAAACAATAGGCTTTCATAGTTATCAAAATATAATGGTGAGAAGTTATGGAATACAGATTAATAAACAATTCGCATAGAAAAAAAATAACTCGCAAAAATAAGCTTTTCATTATAGGGTCCTTATAAAATTAAAACTATAATAAAATTATAATGGGATAATTTTCGCTTTCAAGATTTTTTCCACAAAAAAACAAGATCAGCGGTGAAGTCAAAAAAAAGAATTTTAAAATGTTAAAAATTGGCTTACGATGGCTTAATCAAGTTGTTTTTTGTACTTAATTGTTTTCGTTGTTTATCTCTTATATAGTTTTTAAAGTGAATAATATTTTGTAATAGTGTAACTTACAATTGTAAAAATGAACCTACAGTCGTTTTGTGGGACTAAATATTATAAAATGTAAAGAACGGTTGCAACAAGGAAAATTTGTGATGTGTATGGAGACGTATTGAAAGTAAATAAGTGCCAACGTTGGTTTAGAAAATTTTCCGATGGTGAATTTGACTTGTCTGATAGCGATCGAAGTAGGCGCCCCCCGGTAGGTTTGATAATGACGCTTTAAAAACACCTAGAAGCATATTTTTCTTAAAAGTCTACCAACAAGACGGCAAAAGATCCTGGATAACGATGGATATCAAATAGATTAAAAATACAATTAAATGTAGTTAAATCCTTTTTTTGTTGCCGCGTAAATAATTGATTACTTATGGGTACACCTAATATTTTATTTCGCATTGACTGTATATAATTTAACTATATAATTTTCGCGACACGCTTCACAAGATTTATATTAACTTAAATTGAATGTTAAAACCGTTGAACAAAACGGTAAACTTGAATTTCGTAATTCACGTATACTATTTTGCAGCCTGCCGTCTAACGTGTGAAACCAAATTCCCGAAATGAAATTATTTGAGGCGCCGCTCGGGCCGCCCGCTCCTCGACACGTGCCGGCCGGCGATATACGAGCGTACCGGCATCCGAATATACGAACCACTCAGCGGATATGTTAAACACCCAAACATGTTAATTTCCCGGACACCATCCGGGCCCAACAGGTGTTCCTGGACCAGAGCATCCGCCGGCGCGTGACGCTAACACGTTCATTCGGGAATACGGCGGGAACACAGCGCCGGTTTCAAATCCGAAACGAGTCCTGGCCGATGCAATAATTACTTTGATGCAATCTAATGGTTTGAATCGAAGCTGTATTGTCGGGTGCTGTCATCCTGGTTTTCGTGTTATTGAGATATAAACAAAATTTAAATTAAATTAGTTTCTAACTACGGGTTTTAATTTATAAAAATATATTTCATTATTAGGGTAATAAAAAACTAATCTCAACTTGAAATTTTTGTCTTCGGTCTTAAAAATAGTTCTAGTATCTAGCTGTAACAACGAAAGATATAGAAAAATGACTTAATCATAATTATTGGAAACATTTTAGGGTTAGGTCAATATTAAAAAAAATATATTGTAAATTTTACTAAAAATGTAGGACCTACTATGATTTTACAATAATAGATGAGCCTATTCTTTTCTTAATGATATTATATTTACTGTGCTAGGTATTACAATTTTGAATAAACATATTTAATAATTTGAATAATTAATTAGAACGATACACGAAAAAAAAACAATCTACCGATGAAATATACTTATAATACCTATAACAAAAATAAGTATCATTGATGTGATTTTTTAAAATATTCCTTTAAGCTCTTGATATGAGTACAAAATGTAACATTTTCATAAGTTTATTTTGAGTCTATGATAAACTGAGTTGTTTTTTATTTTTTAAATAGGTATGAAAACAAAAGATTCCTTCTTTCAAATATCAAAAAGAGATGGCGCATTAAAATACTTATATAATATTACGATTCGGAATAACAGGGACAGTATTAGTGTTCATTATTGACGTAAACATAATGAATATGTAACAATAAACAATTGTTAAAAACTCGCTACGCATGCGAAATGTGACTACATTCATGTCGCGTATCCTTATTTCTTTATATAATACATTAATAAAAATGAAAACGATAACAAATAGCCTCGTGAGTAGAATTTATTAGCAAAACATAAAAATAAACATACCAGTTTGTTAGACCACAGCACAATGGCGACCGACTCTGAATGAAGGTGTCAAATGCGATTTTTTATAGATTATTAATAAACGTGTAATAAACGATGAGTAAGATGTGGAAAAACACTAGGACTTGGAATTATCCAAACACGTTTTTAAATTCAAAATGAAATAAATTACAATTTTCAATTAAATTAACATTTTATTTCAAAATTGTTCTTTTCACTGCACATATGTTAAACGCGGATTATAATACAATATAGTTTGTATATTTCTTGCAATATTTTTACCGGAACATGTACTATGATTAACGACCAATAATGGAATGAAATGAAATTAATGCGCTCAAATAGTACGCAGCTGATTGTTTTTTTTGTCTATCAGGATATATTGAGATAAGTGATGTACATCAGTGAAGAAAATTAGATAGAAGTTTTAATTTGATGACACGTACAGTATTATTAAGAGTGTTTATCAGGTGAACACGTTTTTACGTGACTATTCACGTATCGGTCTATCATTTGTACATTTTAAAACAAAGCATTTTATTTTTTGAACAGTAAATGAGTAGCTTGTTGGTATTGCGGTTAGGACACTCTCCTCGCGATCCAAAGGTCGTGGATTCGAACCTTACTCCAGACTAGTAAGTTAGTCCCATTTTCATAGCAAAAGCGTTTAGCTTAGTTTGAAAATTGTAAAAATATTGATGTGACATGTATACCGTGCTCGCATCTCTATTAAAAAAAAATATATATATTATCGGTATTTTGCGCTATCCAAGGTAGTTTTCAAATAACAACAAAAATACAAGTCACGTAAAGGATATTTTTTTAATTTTTGAAGAATAAATAAATATTATCGGTAATTTGCGCTGTCGATGGTAAATGCAAGTCACGTAAGGGAAAAAAACGGAACACAAACTTATATTTCATTTGGTAAACTTTACTTTCATCTCAATGGAAATAAAATATTTTTAGAAATTGTAAAATATTAATGCTGTACTAACCGACATTTTTTCAGAATAGTCGAAGTTAATTCAACGAAGTGGTAAAGACTAACATACCTATTTACAACAAAAGTTTTAATTTTCAATGTGTTTTGATAAATAGATGTATTATATGTAGAAGGTAAAGAAATGATAAAAGAATGACAAAGATAAATATCTATTTCTTATATTTTTTGTTAATATACTTGTATTTATATAACAGTTAAAAAATATAAATTTAATTTATAAATAGGTCTACTAAACACATTTAATATGCCTTACATAATAATATTATTCCGGTTCCATAAATAAGTATTATATATATTTTTTATCATTACATAAATGTATGCTAATACACAAGCTATAAGCAGTCAACTGCTTTATCGGTTATTCAATATTCGAGCGAACTTTAAAAGCGACCCGATTTGGTTTAATACCAAATACGGTTTCTATTATTGATTGAAACTAAAATAATTCAAAACGTAATGTTATCAAATCAATGACACAATGAAGCACAAATATCCCGCGTAATTCGTAACAATGGATCAGAAAATTACGCAACATTATTTGGTAAAGTCTTAATTGATTATTATCAAACTGTTGGGTGAATTGTTTGAAATGAATATATCACGTTTTGGTGATGTAATGTACTTTCAAACCAATTAAATGCGACGAATGGTGGTTATATTCAAAATCTAAAAAAAATGAGTTTTCACGTTTTTTATAAAAAAAGATTAATGATTATTTTTATGAAGAAATTTTATGGTGAATTCGCCACCAAAATATATAGACATGAACTAACGTAAATTTTTTGACACACAATGGCTGGTTCCTATACGTTTTGCTTGTTTAAAAAATGACTAAGAGCTTGTAAATTGTAAAATGTAAAAAAAAATAATTAAATACTAATCGCACTACACTCAAACACAAAATATATAATATACATAAAAAAAATATATATAATTAATTTCAAAAATACATGTTATTAGAGCGTGCCGAAGACACTTGTAATTGGGATAATGGGCATAGTCTTCACTATAATGTTTATTATCAAAGTATCATGTGCCCATTATCCTG
Source organism: Agrypnia vestita (assembly GCA_016648135.1). Lineage (NCBI taxonomy): Eukaryota > Metazoa > Arthropoda > Insecta > Trichoptera > Phryganeidae > Agrypnia > Agrypnia vestita. The sequence goes on from JADDOH010010614.1 coordinate 36,230, forward strand.
TTAGTGTCTCTAATAAATAAATATTTTTTTTATTTTTAAAAAACAGTAGCTCGATGGTCTTGTGATTAGGTCTCTCGCCTTGTAATCCAAAGGTCACGGGTTCGAACCTCACTCCAGACCAGCAAGTTAGTCCTATTTTAATAGCACAAGCGTTTAGCTTGGTTTGAAAATAGTAAGAATATTGATGTGACACGTATTCAACGTTCGAATTTCTATTTAAAAAAAATACGAAATGGTGAAGTAAATACAACGTCTTTACTTAAGTGTTTCGGTTTGGAACGAAATAAATTGTGTTTTTTCTTTATTAAAAATAACATTCAAGACATTTACCATGTTGATAAAAATTCTAAAAATTGAATCATGTCGTGTAAGAAGAACTAACATTGAATATCAAATAAAAATATTTATTACTGTTTTATTTTTACTTATTATTTACTACTGTTGTAATAAAAATGGAAATGTAATCTTTGGATATAAATAACTTTCAAGTTACACGTGTGCTATATTCTTAAGATAAAATTAATTTTCTCAAATAAATATTTCTTGTGAACATGCAAACAGAGAGAAAATGAGATCTCAATTATTAATAAGTTAGAAGAACTGAAATTGTGTATAGGTTGTTTCAAAAAAATTCTGAAAAAATAATGAAATAGAAACCAATTATTTATTAACGCACTTGTGATGTTTGCATTTTAATAAAATTAAAATTTATCAATGGAAAAATAAGGCGAGATCAAAACACTCTGTATGCCTAATATTTATAATTAAAATATAATGTATTTAAATACAAAAGTTCTTTAAAGTACATTTATTGATTCAAAAAAAGCTGTAGGGCAGGGAATAACTTGTTTTAAGAGCAGGCGTCGAATTTTTAAATATAAATAAAGATAATTTATTGATTGTGCATTTTTATTTCATATAATACTAAAAACATGTTTTTGACGAGATACAATAGGTAATCAGTAATGAAATCTAGTACAAAATTATATGCATTTACTCAGCTATTGATTAAAATAACCGCATTCTTATGAGAGTTTGGAATTTTTCTCATAGGAATGAAAAATCGTTGGAGCAAAATTAGCGATAAACGTCGATTTTAATGTTCTCGGCAGAGAACTTGGAAGGAAGTGCTCAGAATGCGTGTTGGTAAAAAGAGAATAGCATTATATGGTAAGATAATGCATTATATTTGCTAATCGTTGCGTGATATAGGTACATGCGGCATCTCGAATCTCTACAGGCGGGCTAAAAGTGCGGTGATCGTCAGAAAATATGAAAATATTTATTGTTGATACAAAAAGTAACAATTGTGAGACAGGCTCGTACGATTGTGAGAAAAGAGAGCTCTTGGACTATACAAAAGGTCTTTGAGGTAACCTTGAGGTAACACTCTAAATGACATGGCTGGATGCATAGACAAACATTTAAAATTGCAGATTTAGGATTCTTGTTGTTGTACTGTTGGCAAACCTGGCTCGTAGTCAAATGTTATCGATGCTGATGATTAATTAATAGTATTGCAAGTTTCCATCTCCACAAAAAATATGAGATGCTTGTATACAACAGCTGTGAAACAGAAGAAGGAGGAAACAAAGATTTTTTTCTTGAAATCTTGATTTAAGATGGCATTTAAGTGTCGAGAAGAAAAAAAGTACGATAGAAACGAGTCAAATATAATCTTGACAATCGAGATAATTCATAATCAATAAACGTGGTAATCAATATATAATCACATAATCAATAAATAGAAAAAGTGTAAAATTAATGCTCAACAGTTTGAGATATTGAATTAACTAAAACCCTATAAACAATAATATGACATTGAAATATATATTATACTTACAAGCATAATTGCCTATAGAAACAAAACTTAATAATATAAATTGTAGTTAACTAGAAATTCTACGAAATAAATATAAATTTCGTAAAATTCCTATCCCTTTCATAAATATAATATAATTATTACATAATTATGATTTTAATATATCATGTGTCATTCTGAAATATACTTAATTTCACTGGGCTTCAGTAAACTGAGTGTACTTGCCTGATACATACATAAATGGTTGATTTATGGCACTATTGTGTCATTCCATATAATAAAACTTACATAGAAAAGTGAAAAAAAAATAATAATAAAAAAATAAATACATATAAGAAGCGGAAGTAATCACAAATCGATAAAATGTTTCCACATATTAATTTTGAAATAATTCTATATTAAAGAATTCGAATATTTAAACTAGGATAACGTTTAGGTATACATTTTTTTAATATCAATTATAACTGTCAAGACATTTTGTAATTTGTAAGAACTGATATTTAAGATTAATTTTTTCATATTGTTTAAGATAAATAAAAAAAGTGGGCACATGGTTTCCAATCAGCATAAAAGGCCGATTTCGTTCAATGTTTGGTGGTCCCAATTTTATTTCATTTATGATAAAAATGTCTCGCGGCCCTAGCTCAACTATTGCTATCGGCTGTATGTGCAGAGCAAACGCGTTTCCAGTGAATGCAGTTCGCAGATGCACCGGCATATGTGAACATTGCATTGCACTTCTTGTAAACACGATTATGTTTTTTTCCTGCGGAGGAAAAATAATGTAACTGCATATTTTTAATTTTTTCGCTCAGCGTATCAAAAAATTATGGATGAAATAATTTGAAGTGTTTTTAAACAGGGATATGAAAATTATACACTTTTTATTGAATTGTAAAACTAATGTAAGCAAATTTAATTGGAATAAATCTTTGATGTACGTTTATACATATATGTATTAAAAAACCTTTATCACCTATTAGGTGCTCATGTGTATTACGTATGTTAAAAAAACTGTTTTAATAATAATTAATAATTTTCTGTGGTTTTTAACTTTGTAAAGTAAAAATTACACATATATATATACTGCAGTATATTTTATAGTTCGTACAAAAATACAATTTTCACAATATAAGTGTAGGATTTGTATAAAAGTATGACAAAATTCCACGTGAGACAAAATTTAATTTTAGACGTCAAGACCACTTTCCACAGGATGCCAGTCGTAAAATAATCAAAGTCGCCTTACAATTACATACTAATTTATATGTCTCATTTATTATTTCTGTGAAATAATTTTCCTTTCCTTACATACTATCATTAATACGCAAGTGAAGGAAAATTACAATTACATACTAATTTATAATGCCCCCTTACAATTATATACTAATTTATAATGTCTCATTTATTATTTCTGTGAAATAATTTTCACAAACTATATCTTGTAACAATTCTCTGATATAGTTTCACTGTAGGTGTACTTAGTAGAGCAGACGTGGAGATTTAATTTTGTTTATAATTCGGTTGCTTAAATCATATATATATATTAATGTATATTAGGCAATTTTTTTTCTAATTGCTTAGAGAAATACTAAATAAATCTGTTAAATTATTCACCAAAATAATGTATTCATTTCATTACGATTTTTTAAAAATGAAATATTTTTTTTAACCAAAACATCAATAACATATTGAATGACCACATAATAGAGATAAATTAAATAAAATTCCATTTTTTGTTAACAATATTTTGGATTTGATGAATATGTATAATAATATAATAGTTAAAAATTTAAAAATAATCACAGAATCACAAAACACGCATCACAAAAACAAATTTTAGAATAAATTAACAAAACATCATATTGATTGATGTATGACAAAGTAAAAACGTAAAAAAAAACAAAGTTTAGAAAAAGTTTAATCTCGATCAAATTAATTAAAATTGGAAAACAAGGTATGCGTGTAGGTAGCGGGTATCGAGTGGAGGGTAGGTATAACAATAACGTCTCCGTACTATTTGAATAAAAACCAAAGACAATGAGCCGACCCACTCTTCCACAAAAATTTAATTTGACAAAAAGTACCCCATTACGCGCCCTCGCAGAAACACTAAAAATAATTGGTCGCCGGGCCGCGCCAAAAAGCGAAATGCAGCCGAAAATAAAAACGCATTCAGAATGCACCCAGACACATCTGTGGCGCAGTTTTTAATTTGCATAATAGTACTTACTGGCGGGCCCCCTCCTGCGCTGGCTGCGGAGCAGGTCCGTCTTTGGAAAGCGAAATGCACTCCCCTGTTTCGGAGCGGGGTACTTAAATTACAACAACGAAATAAAAAGTTGCCACCCCGAATCGCACTTTGCACGCACTCCGTAGCCCCCTAGTGGAAACTTGCCGCGTTGCCAGGTTTCATTGCGCGCTGCCGACATCTGCCGGCGAGGTTTTGAAGCGCTCGTTTTTCAAACGCCTTCTTCCCGCCGATTTGGACATTTTCCCCTCGGCCGCAACGGGACCCGGCTGGCGCCCGATCCGAGCTGGTCTCGCCGCTTCTCCTTGGGCTAGGGCATGGCCGGCCGCGGCTGCCCTTCGCGGCACGCACTCGCCTTTATGCGGCTCACTTCGCGATGCAACGCGTCGGAAATGCACCGGCGGGCCTCCGTCGGCGATCGCTTTAGGCTAAAAAAACTGCGCTCGCCTCTTTAGGTATTTGACTATTTCCGATTCCTTCGCACTTTTCGCCAATTTTTTTCTCACAGATTCGCTTCTCTTTCGATCGGCAAACTCAATCTCGACACCACTGGCCTCATTTCGCTTCTTGCTTCCGAATTCGGCGGTTTTTGCGCACTTTGTGTCACGAAGGTCTCTTATTTCGGATATTCAAAATCGCGTACGGAAAAATGCGACTTTCTGTCGTCGGCGAGATATGTTTCTTTGATTTGTAAACTATGGAAAATATGTTTTATCTAAAAGAAAATGAATAAATTTAGCTCGAATCTGACCGTGAATCACAAAAAATTCGAGATAAGAACGAAATCGGTGTTTACATTACTTATCTGATGATTCACGGAAAAAATAAAGATCATTTAAGAAGAGCTCTTTATATTTTGAAAGATAATCTATTTAATATTTAAATTAAAACACCATCAATAAGACAACACCAAAAACATAAATAAGAACCAATTTTCCCGCGAGTTTTACCTACGTTGTTAGGTAGGTATTTCAAATTTAAAATAATTTTAAAAGTTGAAGGCGCTACGTAAAATCGTGTAAATTACCACACGACTTCGAAAACCATCACACTGCTCTAATAAATTGTTTATTTACGTAATTTGAAGTAATTTGATAAGAAACATGAAAGTAGTAAACTTTGAAGGAAATTAGATTATGAAACCACATCAAAACACATTCACGCGCTCACTCGCACTTTCCCACTCGGCATTTCGCACA